>JARJDZ010006976.1:0-14658 GCA_030264555.1 Aleochara sp. GC000083
TGTCATGAAATAAATATGCGAGAAAAGTGAAAAGCAAGAGCTGTGAAACAAGAGCAGCTCGCACGGTGAGACAAATTGAGTGGGATTTTAAGCATGCTGTAAATGTCAGCGCAACTTATTTAAAGTTTTCTTTCTCATCCGAGGACTGGTATATTGCGCATTGAAACCACGCACGTAGAATGAATATCCCGACCTGATCTGCTGGCCAGTCGGGAATAAAACAGGATGGCAAGAGATGAACGCTCGAGTCCTCGAACGAACTTGTAAGCAATCCATATCTGCGTAAACACCGAACACACCAACTGGGAATTTAGTCCTTCTCGGATTACATGGACGTGTTCTGACTTTTGGGTTTCCATCCAGGTCGAATTTAACACGAAGAGAAATATCCAGGAATGATTTTATTTGATTTTCAATCACATAGATGTGAAAATAAAAATTTTTGTTTGGGATCGAAAATCTATACTATTTTCTAGGATAAAATAAAATTTTCATAAGAATTTTTTGTTTGAAATTTAATGTAGATTTTGTAACTTTTTTCAAAATTGAAATTGCTTAATTAGTTCCAAAGTTATTGTACTTTTAATGAAGTAATGAATTATTGCAAGTTCCTGAAATATTTATTTGTGTTTTTTGGCAAAAATTTCTGATTTTCAGGAAGATTATTTCCAATTCTTTTCATAACATTTAATTGAACTTTATTTAAGATGTAAATCATTGTTTAAAAATTAAAATTGTTTTCATACTCTTAAAGTTATTATTATTTTAGTGAACTAATTTATTTTCTTGAGAAAACTTCATTTCAGTCTAAAAATTTAATTTTCTTGTTTCCAAAAAGGATATCTAAAGATAGTTCAGGGTTTTTGAATTTGAATTTAAAGAACTTTTAATTATTTTTTTCAAAATTTAAATTGCATACTTTGTTCCAAAGTTATCGCATTTTTAGTGAACTAGTTTTAAATTAACAGAAAACTACTCAAATTAATATTTCAAATTTAACATCAGAAATATCAATTTTAAGGAAAGGTATATAAAACCAAAATAGTCATCTATTATGAGGAATTTAATGAAAAATTTAATGGTTTTTTCAAAATTAGAATTGCTTCAAAGATCCGAAAGTTATACAACTTTTTGTAAACCAATGAACAAATCTCAAAATTAAATTTGGACTGATAATTACAATTCAACAACAAAAATATAGTATTTTAAAATTTTAAATTTCAAATTCTTCCAGTAATATTTATTTCAAATTTAATGTAAATTTCAAATCTTTAGTCAGAATTAGATTTCCTTTTTAATTTTCTGAGTTATCCTTTGGTAAACTTCCTAAAACTCTTGGAAATTATTGTATATGCAAAAATGAAATTGTATTAAAACGTAACAAAGTGAAACATTGAAAAAACATTTAAGATATCATAAATATCGTATGCAAATATGAAAGTCACGTATTTTACGTATACATCTTATTGAAATTGAAGTTAATCCTTAACAAATTACCCTCGCAAGTTCTCGCAGAACATTCGCATTGCGAATTAAAGCCGGATTATTTCAAGGATTTCCAGCAGTTAATACATACTTTTCATACATTTTTATGCATTTTATTTCCCTGCGTCGACATATTTATTTGTTATTCATTTGCATTATACAATCCAAACATAACAGAGCTTAACATAACAGCGCGAGTAAGATATTAATAGAAAATTTATGGCAGACAATTATACAGGCATAACTTTATCGACGTCTACATTTAATTCGAAATACTTGAATGAACGCGCTGCAGAGAATGGAAAATTATTTAAATTTATATCGCACTTACGACAAAACGTTGACACATATTTTCCCGCTTTCAGTTGGCAATTATTTTTATCGCTTCGTTTGGGATAATGCAAACGATAAGAGTAACCATTTTCGCATTGTGTTCGGTTTGTTGTCGCGTTTTGTGGCCTAGGCAACAATAAAAAATGTAATGTTTCTACTCGTGTAATAAACGTTTCGCAACAATCGGAGATGATTTAAACAAACGAGTGTGCACGTCGTAAAATGATGCCCACACGATCGAACGGAAATTATCATTGGAAATTGTTTGGAATTTACTGCGTCTCGAAATTCTGCCAGAAAATTTATGGGTTTTGCTTTTACTATCAGTAGAAATTGTTTACTGGATGTGTTTATTTTGGTGGATATATTTAACGAATAATTGACATGTCAATGTGACTTCAAAATTTTCCTATTATTTTATTCATCACTTTCAACAAAAATATACAAGGATGAAAATTGATAGTTAATATAATTAAATCTTTAAATAAAGTTGCATTCAACAATCAAATTTTCTCATCATTTTTGTAATTGCCAATTATATTCTTTCATTTAATTAATCTCATAACTCTTAAATCTGCTGAAAAATCAAAAAATTAATTTTGAAATTGCAATTACTCAACTTCTCATTTAAAACTTCTTCTTTTTCTCTAAGATTTCTTCACAATGCAACTTTTAAGATTTGTCCTTTTATCTCAACTCCATTATCGCACATTTTCCTCTTTTTTTCTCGTCGTATTTTTGTATTTTCTCTTCCAGATCACTTCCATAGTTTTCTTCCTACATTTTCTTCACTCTTTATTTGTTATAGTTTTATTTGTTTGCCCATGGAAGTGGACAGAAGAGGAAAACGTCTCAAGCTTCCCAGTAATTTCTCATGTCAAACAAGAAACGATTCATAACGTGCAGAAAACTTAGATTTGTTCTTCGTGTTGCTCAAAAAGTCTCTCCATCGCACGTTTCCATCCAGTCTTTTTTTTTTCGTTCTTCCTTCAGGATTTCTTCAGCGCGAACAAATGCGAGTTGTATGTAACATGTCAGTTGCAGGATGAAAGTTTTGTCAGTTTGCGAGATTACACCATTTAATATTATTGATTGAGGTGATGGTTGCATGCAATTCTAAAAGTAAAAAAGCTTAAACTAAATAATTCACTTTTTGCAATTTGCACGTTTTAAACGTTTTGAAAGCTTGAACTTCCTGGTAAATAATTAAACATTACAATAAGTTTTAATTACATAATTGACCAAATGAAAAACTTTTGTTTGATGAGTGAAACTTTTTTCAGAAATTGCTATTTTTGAATTTTTAACAAACACGTAAATATATTCAATGAAAATTGCTTAATTTCATTCATATGACTGTTTCATGTGACTATTTTATTGACTATTGGCTTCATTTACCATGAAATGTCAATTTAATTTATCATCAAACTCCCACTGAAATTTCTTGTGAAGTGAACTTCATTGTTATTTCAAATGCAACAATTGGCCACTTCTGTATTTTGATTACATCTCAAGATAGCCAACAGAAAAATCGATTATTGTTTAACTTCACTTTACTGCGATCGAAACAAGCAATAAAACACAAAAGAGCACTCTACTTCGCAGATATCGAAAACTATAACAATATAATAGTTAAATATTATGTGCGTTTGAGATTGTTTCCTAGTATGAAACCTATAAACGTATCCACGTGTCATGCATAAATTCCATTAATTTATGTTGTTGTTTGTGTTCCTAGTGCAAATACAAATTCAAAACTAACATTTAAGTCCACTAATAAGACTCATAAGTTAGTGTACTATATCGAAGTAATTGTAAACTTTGAGAAATTGCAAAAAAATGAGATGCACTGGTTTCTTCGAGTGTTAAAGTTTAGCAATATTATTACCTTGGCACGAACGCTGGCGGAATAACAATAATAATGTGGCGCCAAGTGACAGGATTATTTATAATTGCGCATGTAATTATTATCACTTGCGACACGACACAAAGAATAAATAATATGCGTTCGTTCGTTCGTTCATTCGATCGATGGATCGATCGATCGATTGGTTGTACTGACTGATTTATCTGTATTATTGCAATCACGCGACTGCAATTTGCATTCCAGACGTGACAGATTATTTGCAAATCAGCAATTGATTAATATTTAATGGCACATTCAACTATAACATGCATTTTCATTTTTGTACAGTAAAAATTTCATGCAAAAAGTTTCAATGGTAAATTATATCAATTAAAGTTGTTTTAAAATTTATTTTTTTAAAGTAAGGATTGTAAATTAAATTTTGAAAAACTATTTCTTCCTGGAGTTGGTTTTTGCTGAAAGATATAAGCAAAAATTTTGCAACCAATTTGAAACATCTCAATCTTCATGTTTCTTAGTTTTTACCTTTTTTGTTTAAAAAGCAATTTTATATTTTATCCAGGAAGTTATTAAATTTTCAAAAGAAGAAATAACTAAAGTTTTAGTTCTAGTTTTTTTTGATAATTATTACAAAATATGAAACATAAAGAATATTAGTTTGTTATCGTTTAAAAGATATTTAATTAGTATAAATATTTGCATGTAAAAGATTTATAGAAACTCAAAATCATGGAATTATGTTACAATCTAATGGCGTTTTAATTAAGTGCGTTTTGCCACCGATAAATTGCAAATTAACATATTGTATATTAATGCAAAAACTGACGCTCATAGAAATTGTTAGTTCACATTGAAGTATCGCATTAACGAGTTGTGAGTTATTTGATTGAATATGCACGTTACGTGTTTTGTTAATTAATGCAATGTTAATGATACGTCTGACCCAACGATTTAATCCAATTCATTAAATGGTCAATATGCACTCATAAACACTTCCATAAATTGCAGTTATAATTACATGATTTTGTATTAAAAATTTTAACGGTTTTGTAAACAAATTGTGTAATCATATATTTTTTAAGTATTGAATTACATTTATTATTAGTTAAAATTTCTCGGGTTATCAAAAATTATTTGATCAAAATTTGGTTTGATTAAAAGTCTGCAATTTTTTCTATATTAATTTACAAACAACAAATGAAAAATTAAATTTTGACCAGTTTAATAAAATCCTTAAAAAATAGTCGTCAAAAATTCTGAACATTGTAAAAAAAATATTGAATTATGATAGTGCGAAATTTGCAGACTGCAATTGCAATAATTAGCAACTGAATAATTCTTATTATGCATGAATAATGCTGATAATTAAGTTTAATTGTTGGATTTGATAGTGATTCATATTTGCATATATGATTTCACAATATCCTATTTGTTATCACATTCTAGAATGATACAAATTCATCCTTAAATTTGCACAACTTGCAATTTAAATTTTGCAATTTAAATTCTGAATATGAAACCAAAGCCATCTATTTATTTATTTATTTATTTATTGAAGAAATAACATTCAAACATCTAAGATCGTAAAGTTCTAAACAAATTCATTTATTTAATTTTATTGAAGTTGAGGTGTCAATCAGTGTAGGCACAACTTGAAGAAAAAAAAAACGAAACCAAATGTTTAAATAAATTGCTGCAGTAAATTTATATGATTAGAAAGTTTCAAAGCTTATAAATCTATCTGAAATTGAATGCTAAATTCTACGATTCTACGATTCGTACTAAATAGACATACAAAATCGACGACAAACAAATTACAAGTCAAATAAATTAAAAAACAAATGAGGTACTAATTAAATTTTTTATTTTCACTCAATTTCAGAAATCGATAATGTGTCAAAGATTTGTTAATGTAAATGAGGAAGATAACAAATTTCACTTTTAGATACTTCTTAATTTTTTGGTTTAATGAATTGATTTTTCATCAAAAATCTGGTAGTTTTTTTTGTAGGTGAATCCAGTCGGATGTTATTTCGTTTTTGATAAATTAAGAATTTTACTTTCTCGACTTCCAAATGAGCACAAATTTTTCGAATTCAAGTGAAATAAAGTAGGTTATATTTTTGTCGACAAGTGTTGCATTCTTTGAATGTTTATAACACTTTTCTGTCATTAGAAATTAAAAACAAATTTGTTTCCACAACTTTAAACAAACTTGTAATGTACAATTTAAAAGTTATTGATTTTTGGGACAAATTGCTGACAATTATTCAAATTTTCAAGTATTTGTTAATTTTCTAATAAGAGGGATTACTGTATAATTATATGCATAAAATCGGAAGTTTCAAAGCAGCCATGTTCGTCCTTAATCACCATGGCAACCAAAGTATTCAAAAAAGCTTTAGGGCTTTATTGAGCGGCTCGCAAAAAGCGGACGCAAAGTTTTTGAAGTTCGGTACGCTATGAGTGCCGTTGCAAATCGCCAAATAAGCCATTAAGCGATTTTCAATACGACCGGAAGTTCAGCCATTTAATGCTCTTATAGCTAGCACTTTTCGTTTACTTCACTAGTGCTTATGAGTAACCCAATTTTGAGTAGCGTCCAACATTGTGTAAGCACTTTGCATTTTTTGACTACACACCGGAAACAACCAAAAAAATCATGGGATGAAAAACTCATTGGGAAAGTTTCGACAACTATAAAATCGGATGACATGGATTTCGATGGGAAATTCAAGTCAAAGTTTTAATACTGTTACAAAATTTATTGGGTTTCCTTTTTTTGGATTTATTGATTGATGATTTTGGAATAATTTGTAGATCACAATTGGTTCATTAATCAAGACTAAATTATTAAAAAGAAAATTCTGAAAATTTCCATAATTTCCAATTGAATCATTGAAATTTCAGAAAATTTTTAGTTATGGACAAGTGATCTATGAAAAATCAATATTAACAATTAACGAACAATACGACTACGCAGATATTTGTTTATACAGCTCGTTATACAAAACCGGGCGTATCTTATCAATTATTTCCGACGTGAAGATGCTCGATTCGAATAGTTTATAGGCGTTAACGCTTCAAGCCTCTTCAGCTTTCTCACCTCATCTCACCTCAACTCGTTCTTCTAGAGCTGAAGATGTTGAGGATCGAAGATGTTCGTGTATGTTGGTTGACCCTGCCCAACAACAAACTCGCTTGTAAATCATGTACGATAAATCAATTCGTTAATTGGATGTGCTTCTCAAAATCTACAGTCGTGTCTTGTTAATTTTCCAAATTTTCAAAATTTAATTTGAAATTACCAATTAAATATTTTTCCCAATATTTTTTCTTTTCTAGTCTCTATTGTTAAAATAATCACTAAATACACTCACTGGTTGATTTAAAAATAAAACGAAGAAGTGAACAAAAATATTTTTGTTAATCCAAAAATTATTGAATTTTAATGGTATAGTAAATAATTTTCAAAATGAGGTTTCACTGTATATGATGGTTAAACAAGTGACTAGCACCTGTATAATTCACGTTTTAACAACCACAGAAATAAAAAATAAATGTTACCTGTTCAATTTCCAATTTACAGGTCCGTATTATAATTTTCAGTTTCCAATTTTTATTTTCAATTTTCCAGCAATTTTATCTATCAATAAAATTATTTCAATTCATAATGATATCATTAAAATTTTGAATTATATTTGAAATAGATGCAATCCTGATATCTTAAGATGAAATTTAAATATTTTCGTATGAACAATGACAAATTGAATAATTTTTCAAGTGATGTGATGTAATCAATAATTTCGATTTTTTACTTTATTGAAATATTCATTATTTTGGGAATTTTATAACAAATGAATGATGAAACACTTTTGCTTAAAGTGTCACCATTCAACTTAAATTTTTTATTCTTCTTCTTTGTTGCAGAAAAACGGAAGCACCATCACCAACAACAACAACAACAACAACAACAGCGACTGCAAATTCCATACCAGCTGCTGGTGAGTGCTTTTTTTCATTTCGCTTTTTCTTAATTCTTCCTGCAAAAAGCCCATGTGCAAAAAGCTCCTCCACTTCGATATAAAGTCGTCAATGGCATTCGCAAGTCAATACGTCATTCGCATAGTGCAGAATGCCGGAGGCGTCCATCGAAGAACTGGATGCAATGTCATACCGATTGACAGATCGATCATAAATCACTCCTCGAACTATTTGTTTGCAATCGTCGTTGCAATAAACATACCATGGAAATAAAAGTGCAGCTTTGGCTGCTGAGGATGACAGAAAGTCGAAGAGTCATAAATTACCAGATTTCGGTTGCCAAATGATGGAAACCAAAAGTTAAATAGACGTAAATAAACATTTTCGGAGAAATTTTGAGGATAAAGTTTGGCCAAAAGTATTTGAAGCTTGCAATTCTCTGTAGGCTGGTAAATTTCATGGTTCTATGAATATATGTTATGGGTTTTAGATTTGGGAATTGAAAACAGTTTTAACGAAGGTTTGACAAGTGGTTTTCGGAAATTTCGTGTTGATACAACAAAACGAAGCAAATAGTTTTGTTTGCTTATTCTTTAGTTCCGGTTTCCTAAATCATTTTGCAGATTTATTTATTTTCCTGCAACCAGTCATAATATTTATACAAAAATTCAATTTCCAAAATTGAAAAAAAAATAAATGAAATTATAACTTCATTAAAGAATTATATAATAATTCTCGTATAATTTATAATGAAATCATCAAATTTTATTGTTTTCATAATATTTTGTTGTTACAATCTCAATGGAAAAAATCCGGACTTTGATGACATCTTCAACAAGTTTATTTTGGTATTTTCGTGCGGAATTTTTATGTGAACGACACCGAAATCGTGTGTATTGTGTCACTCGTGTGGTGCTAATAAAAAATGTCAAATCACTTAGCGTTCTGAAGCCAGTGAACAGCGTCCAAGGAGCAACAAACAAAAAAACAAGTCGAAAAGAAAAAAATGCAAATGCAATGCAAAACTGTCGCCTTGGCTTCTTCAGCCGCCTGTCGCGTTTATTGAATCACCATCGAATGGAATGTGTTGTATGGGTGCTCTTGTCATCTTTTTCTCGAAGATTTCGTGTCCATGAGTTTCGAAGATGATGAGAATAGCATTGCAGACAATATCAGAACGATGCAAGAAATAGCTTTTGTTCGATTCCCACGCAGTGCACTTAATCGTTTATCGTTTATGTTTATGAAAATTTATCAGTACTTGAAGCGAAATTTATTATTCTTTCACGTTTGGTATGTTGTATACAAAATTTCGATGCGCTTTGTTCAAGAAAAAGTGATTAAAATCACTTGGAATCAAGTTCAATTCAATCCAATAAATTTTTTGGTAATGTTAAATTTACAATTGTTTATGTTTTTATTCCTAATTCTTTTTGTATTTATTCAATTGAAATGCGGTTAGCACTAATAAATAGCTGATTAATTAACCTTCACATTGATCTATAACTTCATTAATTAATATTTGAAATAGTCGAAGAAAAAAATTACAGAAAATGATACAATTTTTCAAGATTTCAAAAATTTTGGTCATGGTAAAAAACTATTTTTATTCTCGTAGGAATATCTCGAATTCTATCAATTATTTTGAAAATCCGTTTTGACCAACTTATTGGTAATTAAATGAACTTTAAATTGGTCTATAGTTTTATCATTTTGTTATAAACAAAGTACTTGGAAATTGCCTTTAAATGAAGCAAACATTTCAGGATGTTATATTCTCTGAGTATGTGAAATGTTTAATTGTTTATGTTTTTATTCATAACTCCATTTGTATTTACTCAATTGAGTTGTGCTTTACAGTAATGAATAGTTAATTAATTAACCTTTAAATTGATCTATCGCTTAATTAAGTGATATTTGAATTAATTAGTAAAACATATTGGTAAACATGATGAAACTTTTCGAGACAGTTTACTTTTTGGCAAAAATCTTTTCTTGTTCTTATGAGAATATCTCGATTTCTATAAATTATTTTGAAAATCGGTTTTCACCATCTTATTAGCGATTAAATGAACTTTAAATTGATCTATAGTTTAATCATTTGCCAATAAAAGAATACTCCAAAGTCGCATTTAAATCATCCACAAAGTTTTAGGATGCTAAATTGAAGCTAGAAAACAGTTCTTCGTTTTTTGATAATATCTTCTATTATGTAATTATTCAAAATTATATGTTTACATCAATTTGTTGCAAATTAAATAAGCTTTCAATTGATGTATTAGCTTACTGAGTAATGCAAGACAATGCAATTAAAAATTTAGTCAAAATAAAACTTTATTTTAGAGTAAACTTTTTTCAGTTGAAGATTATTTCATTATCTAATATCTCAGGAACAAATTATAATATTAATTAGATATAAAAGTGACTTATTTATGAATTTAATAAATTTCGAAAAATAACTTTAAAAACTTTCAGATAATTTTTAAAATAATGAAAAACCTGACCTTTCAAAATTTGAATTTTTTTTTCATTTTATTTCATAAAAATGATATTTTTCTTCATTTAATTACATAAATTTGATTTGTTCAATTAATTTGATTTCTAAAACACTAGATTGTAGATTAAATTCCCTTTAATTTGATCTATAATTTTTTAAATTTTCTCAACCGGAAGTCAGTAAAAATTGGCTTCAAACAAGATCATTTGTTTTGACTGAAATTTGAAGATAACGAACACAAAAAATAGACATTAGTTTGCAAAATTGGCTCGTAACTTCTAATTTTTATCGGTTTACCTTATTTATCACTGTTTGTTAAGTGCATGGTGAAATGCGCAAATAGAAAATGCAATCAATTCGGAGCTGCAGCCAGCGAGAAAGTCGAAATTTACGAGTTGAAAAACCGATGGCAATTCCTTCATACATATAAGTATACATACAAGTGAAACTCGTTGTTTGTTGTCGATGCCGGATGAAACCAAACCGAACAAAACCAAATGGCATGAGCTTATCTTCATGCCAATATGAACCAAATGCGAAAAGTCACTTTGTCACCTCAGCTCACCTGGTTCACTTCCCATTTCGAGTCTGAGTTGGAATTTCTCTCGAGGAAGATAAACAAAACATCGAACAAAATATCAATAGGCAATTGGAATGAAACAATTTTCTTTGTGGGGATTGAAATTTGCATCTCGCATCTCTCGTATGGTCAATTATTATGCGAATTTCAATCATGATAATACATGTAAAATAAGATGTTTAACAAATAAATTCTGGTTGTTTATGGTGCTCTCAGAAATTGCTGTTTGGAAATTCTGCATTCTTGGTTTGAGATGTTCATGTTGGAAGATGATAATACAGTTATTATGCTATATAAATTGAAAAGGGAGAAATGATAATGTCAATGTATACACAATTCAGTACTTTTTGCAAAAAAATAAAAATCAAAATGTATTCCCTTCTTTTTGCAGATATTTTTCTTCCAATTTTAGATTCATTTGCTTGTAATTATTTAATTAATGCAAATTTTTGAATATGTTATTTTACCAATGTGTAGGCAAATAAACATACTTTATGATAAGTTTAAGGTTAATTCAAAATATTTTGGAGAAATATGAGATTTCTGATGGGTTTTGAAAAATTGAGATCGATTAATCTGATTTAATTTCTTTCTATTTGATTTTCATTATTTATTTAAACAAATTTACATGCATCAAAAAACTATAACTTGCAAGCAATTTATAGGAAATTTAATAAACTTTAAGATATACATTTTAGAAATTTGCAATATTTTGATAAAAACTGAAAATTTCAGCAATATTTGAAAAAGTTCAAATGGATCAATCTGATTTAATTTTTCTACATTCGATTTTCTTTATTTATTTAAACAAATTAACATGCACAATTCAATAGTAACTTGCAATAAATTTGTAGGAAATTTAATGAACTTTAAGATGTGCATTATAGAAATTTGAAATATTTTTGAAGAAACTGAAAATTTCAGCAATATTTGAAAAAGAATGATATCCAGCAATCTGATAACATTTCTCTACATTCGATTTTCTTTATTTATTTAAACAAAGTATTATACATAATCCAATGATAACTCACAACCAATTTGTAGGAAATTAAATAAATTTTAAGATGTGCATTATAGAAATTTGAAATATTTCGAAGAAACTACATATTTCAGCAATATTTGAAAAATAATGATATCGAGCAATCTGATTTTATTTCTCTACATTGGATTTTCTTTATTTATTTAAACAAAGTATTAAGCATTATCCAATGGTAACTTGCAACCAATTTGTAGGAAATTTAATGAACTTTAAGATGTGTATTATGCAAATTTGAAATATCTTGAGAAAATTCAAAATTTAAGCAATATTTGTAAATAATTACAGTCAAAAAAATTATTCGATTTGATTAAATCTTATTTTCAATTTTTAATTTAAAGAAAACTAGATGTTATTTTAAATAATTTTTACAGTCAATTTATAGGAATTTAAATAGACTTTCAACAATGTCCATTTGCAATTTACTAAACTGCAAAGAAACCGTAAATTTTTGCATGTTTTCGAAAAATTTCAGTTTGCAAATTTATCTTCTGAATTTGCCTTCAAAGAAAAATCTTTTTGTGAAACTTATACATGATTTTAAAGATAATTTAACACACATTAAGAAACTACAGGAAAAATTGTTAATTTCCCATCAGAAAAGTCATTTTCCGCCCATTAAATGCCAACACACAATCAAAATTGCAAAATTTCAAGAACTCAATGAAAATCCCCATAAATCCATCATCCCTTTAACGATACTTTTGTCCAAACGTAATTTTCACCCAAAATAGTTGGAAAAATCTTCCTCCATAATCCGGATCTATGAGTCAAATACGAAATGCATTGAGCTGCATGAAGAAGTCATTTGAATTCATTAACGGTCGTATTGCAATGTAAGATGAAGATTAAGTCGACTTTAACTGAAGTGAAATGACCACAAATGTTCGTATTAATTAGTTGGTCGTTAAGCATATGCATCCACGAGTTGGGTCATAGCATGACCAAGACCAAGAAGGTCTTCGAACGACGCTGAGGGTCGAAACTGAAAGGAATGACTGCGCCATTTGTGTCATAATGTGCAGTGAACCCCCATCGTTTTCGAGGGTAAAAGCCACCAAGATCGTAAAATTTGGGCCTTCACATGGAAGCTCGTTCCATCCAGTGTTGTGTGCAACAATGGCCGACCTTCCGCCACTCAGCATTCACTTAAGACGCCATAAATTTTCATAAATCTGTCGCGTGTTTGCGGATTTTTCCTGCAAATTTCGCTAACAATGAGTGACAGTTCATTTTATAGAATTTCCTCGGAGTTGGATGGAGAAATCTCTTTTGGAATTGAAAACGAACATTTTGGCAAATATCATTGCATTCGCAATTTTGCAATTTCTTGAAAATTTCATTTTTGTATGATTATTTGCATCCAATCAGTTGAAAGAGTAATTCCTCGAGATCTGAAGACTTTTTCTGAGCAGCAAAGCATAACGTTGCATGGACGTGTAATATTATATCGTAATTAATTTAACAGCGTGTGTCGTGGCTTGCTAACTCAACTGTAGCTGTGAATACTGCATACCGAATGCACCATCTTGTTCTTCGGTCTGCAAGACATTCTAGAAACTAAATGCAACTGCAGCCACAACAGACGACCTGAAAGCTTTCTTCGACGTTTGTGGTTGTTCGTGGTTCTCGTTTGGCACACTATACAGCAATGAATGTGTAGATTCTACACTGTAGAGGTGTAGAATATAATATAGTGTCGGCTGGATTTGCTTCTACAATTTCTTGTCGCCGTTGCTGTTGGTGTTTTGCTTTTTGGGTGCAAGATAGCAGATCGGATAACGAGCCAGCGCACTGGAAATGCATTTCAGTGTCAATGTATCAGGTTACTCCACCTCAACAAACGAATCTAATGGGTGTCAACGAAAATTTCTTCAAAAACACTCATCAAAAAATTTTTAGATATAAGTAGAAGAAGTGAATGTTAATCTACAGTTTTTTTTTTCTGTATCTGGTATGGTGAATTAAAGAGATAGGAAGGTGATAGTTGGAACACTTTGTATGGGTTTTGGGATAAATGTGCGGAGTTACAGTTGAAATCTTTTTGAATGATCAGAAAGCAAGCGGAGGTTCAAATTTTTACGACTAATTTATAAATATTTCCATTTGTTTCTCGTGTATCCTGGTTTGGTGCATGGGTGTTTAACTTGTTTATTTTCCTTGAGTGATCGTATTTTATACATTTTATATTTTCTTTCTACCTTATAATATATCTTGATACTATTTAATTGACACTGTAGAAAATATGATAGTTTGCATGTTGGAAGCAATTAAAATTATTCCCGTATGGGTTGATAAACTTAACCATTGTTATTTTTTTGTCACAATATGGTAAATGCCCTTTGAATCATCTAAATCGGCCAATTAGTTTCGGAGATATGAAAATTTTTGAAAACTCTTGCGATTTTAAGAAATTCATATCGTTTTATTGGCTACAAACTTTTTTTTCACTTTTTCTCTTAGAATGCGATTTCTACTCTCCCACTTGCCAAAAGGGCATGAACCCATAGATTTTTGGAAAGTGCTCACCAAAACCTACAATTTGGTTCCAACTTTAGTTTAATTGGTCCTACCGTTCAAAAGTTATTCGCAGTTAAAGACGCGAAAAAAAGCGAAAATTTTGCATTATCAGGACCCCATTTTTTCAGTTCGGGTATTTCTGAATCCTGTACAGATTCGGGACCATGTCCAATGTTATTTTTTCGTCAAAATACTATAAATGCCCTTTGAATCATCCAAATCGGTCCATTAGTTTCAGAGATATGAAAATTTTTGCAAACTCGAACGATTTTAAGAATTTCATATCGTTTTTATCGCTACAAACTTTTTTTTCAATTTTTTTCTTCGGACGCGATTTCTGGTTTCCTACCAGCCAA
>JARJDZ010006977.1:0-17114 GCA_030264555.1 Aleochara sp. GC000083
TGAGCGGCGATACGGTAACCCGAAAAGTCGGGCCCTATCACGTGTGTGTAGTGAAACTCTATGAGTGTGTGTGTATGCTTGTATCTTAATACGGTATGCATATGCGTGTGTAGTGTGTAATGCATTGTAATGTAGAAAAATCCAGATGAAAGACCGTCTCACACTCCCGAAGGGGGTAGAGTAGACGTAAGATAATACATACATACATGTCAAATATTGTAACAAGAATTTATATAAAATTGCTAACCAAATGGCCTTGTTATCAATAGATTTATCTATTTATTGTTAAATCATTTTATTTACAATCTCCCGGATTTTTACAGTTTGCAATTTCGCGAAATTTCGAAACAATCGACATCGCATTAATAAGTTTCATCTAATCGAATAGATTGGTGAATAAGAAGGGCTTCAACTAACATTATCAAAGCGAAAAGCAATTCGGTCGATGTATAATTATGACCGGTAATGGAAAACCATTGTGGATGACTCTCTTTCTCTTCCTTGAACCATCGCGCGTTATCCTCGATTCGGGCTCTTTCTCTCTTTGGTCTATAATCGCCGAAATTAATCTTTATTGATGGAGTTTTCGAAGGCCCATTGTTCTCTACCAAACTCAATACGCCATATTATATCGCCTAAATGGCAGGCATTCAGCCACGCAGCATTCAGGGATTCGACTATCGTTTCATTCTTCTTCTTGTTCTCCTAATCTACTCATACAGCTTATCAATATTATAATAATACATCGGCCTATTCAACGCAATGCATGGAGTATTCATCAATAAGTCGGAATTCAATCTTCTGTTGGAAAAAGAAATGCTTTGGTGTCTTATGCAGGAGCAACTTTCTTGCAGCCTTTTGTCTGGGTTAAGCTACTTGAATTTCAATTAAAAAACAATCAAGAGTCAAGATAACAATTACTACCATCCGAGATTACTAATTGTCTTCGGCTATTATCGGGAGAAACTGGCATCTTAGTGTTGTAGTTGCTATTAAGTTGTTTGCGAATGAATAATTTGCAAAATGTTGTATGAAATGTGGAAAACACTCATTCGAGTTGTTAGCAGAATTGCAGAAAACACACAAATGCGCGAATTGATTGCATAAAAATGCCGCAAAACTCGTTTTCCTTGTGTGAAAGTTTATCCTGCAAGCACAACTTATTCACACGACGTGCATTCAATGCATTCAAGTTGCAACAAATGTTTTTGCATTAACTAGAAACTTGAGTGAAGGATATGCATATATAAATATTTAATTAGCATTTAATAATTAATAAAACATGATTATCATTATTGCCTGTCATTGTAATCAATAAGATGCATTTTTTCTGTCAGAAAGAAATAAAATAAATTTGTCATGTTTTGCATTTTTCAAAAGTTTAGAAACTGGGGAAATTTAAAACGACATCATTTTTAGTTAATTCCAAGAAAATCTTATATAATTGCCTCATTATTTTCTAATGATCGAAAGCAAAGATTATTACTCGTCATAATAAATTGAATTAATAATGAGTAACTTGAGAATGGTATTTTGAATGAAAGAAAGCTTTCTAAAAAATAATAAAACATGTACTTTTTGTTCTATACTATGTAATTAGTATTTAGAAATGACTAATTTACAAATTGCACTACTTAAGCTACAACCACCACGAAGACATCAAACGTTGTTGGCAACTTTCTCTTTTTTTACTTATTAATTTTCAAGAATTAAGAAACGACTTGACCTACAACTTGAACAACGTTTCAATTTATGGTAAGCTAACCGAATATAAAACGTGTCATTAGCCGAAATTACATTCCTTACATACTTTTTTGTGCTTCCTCCTTTTGTACGTAATAAATTTATCAGGAGAGTTATGTGACAGCCTCGATACTTAAAAACGCCAAATATGAAGTTGATAATTTTCCAATTACTTTTATCGACGTGCCTTGATCGAAAATATTTAATACAGAATGTCGAAATTAGGCGTGCTCGATTATTATTTATAATGACAATTTTATCAGATTTCCCTTGGGAAATAATTAGCAACAACTAACTTGTGTAATGGTTACCAAAAATGCTTGCCAAGAAAACAACTCACATTTAACTATGAGTAATGACTTGTCCACTATGATTTATTGATTTATTAGTTTAGCATTTAACTTTTTATTATGAAAATGTCCTTGGTTCAATTTTTATTCTCGGATAAAAGCATTGAAATGTCGCATAAAGTGCTAATGAAATCATTCAACAATTGTTTAAGTGTTTTTGAAGTAACTCATTTTTTAATGTTGAATTTGGCGTGTCGTATAGCGAAACTAAATTACAATTTCTCATCATATGTGCGTAATGAACCCGATTTGAATAGATATTTTGTTTTGCGCATTCATTATGTCAGTAATTTATCTAATAAACCCATAGTTAATGCTCGGCTGTTCTGCATATGCCACGCTTCTCAACATGCGTGTATTGCTGGCATGGGATATAATTAGCATGATTAATCGTTTTTAATTAAACAATTACTAAGGTCCATTATTCATCGTCATAAATAACCGAACGAGCAACAAATTGCACGCGGAAAAATAACAAAAACAACATCTGCTGCATTTTGCATGCACTCCCATTGCAAACGTATTTTATTTATGATCTCGCTCTGTCGAAGACACGTAATTTGCAATTTGCCATTAAAAACACCGATTGACTCACACACACATTCACCAATCGTGTATCTGTAAAATTCCGCCATAAAAAATGTTACAACTCATTCTGAGATCTTTTTGAGGATAACGTAGTTTATTATTCATGTAAGTGATTACGAATGTAAGTAAATCTGATGGCTCATGTCTACGCGGTCACTTAATGCATAAATAATCCTCCGGAGGGCACGGACAATAAGAGGCAGATGCCAAGGGTTGAAATGTGATCCGTCGGCCGAGTCATCCAGACGACAAAATTAATGTACCAAGGTAAATGCTGATCAGATTATGGATGATGCACATGAAAAATCAACCCAAAGAAAAAACATCATTGTATTCCTATGGTGCACACGCTTTTTCTTGTGCACTTGTTCGGTGCTACCTGAAAGGGTTCCACGGTTCCCATCTGTGTTGGTCGGAACGGGTGGTCCAGTACGGATTTGGATTACGCACTCGGTCCGAAACACGGTGGTTCGTGCGGCCGGCCAAAACAACGACCAAAAACCGCTGCCACATGCCCGCACACCATTCGCAACATGATGGCAAATCGTTGTTGCATGCGCCGGAATGCGACCATATTGGATGATGGTGTGTGTGGTGTGGTCAAGAGGCGCAAAAACGTGCCGCAAATTAACTCGTGTGTCGTGTGCCCCAGTCAGCACGCGAAATTAATGTATCATGTTCCACGATATGCAAAAACACCTAATGAACACATCACGCACGCGAAATGTTGATGGCTGTCTGAACCTGAGCAAGAACACAAATTATGAAAATCTTAAGAAGTCATACAACTGTTGTGTAATTTGGCTTTGAATTTTGGTTTGAATTAAATTTCAACTGTTTGTTTTTAGTTTTTAATCATGGAAAAATCGAGGCATCGTTGGTGATAAACTTCGGATTTTATTACAGCATAAAACATTGAATTAAAGAAAATATAGGTGCAATCCAATGATATTCAAATGAAACGTGACGTTTTTACAACGTTCCAATAGGACTTCATGGTAAATGAAGTCAACCCGAGATTCTACAGAGTGTTGAAACATGTTGGAAATTCTTGGACATTCCAATTAGCATAAAATATTCACATTTTTAGATTGAACTCGTTTTCAACCGATTTGACCGTTCTCACATAATTAGATGTGTTCCAAATTCAATGTGGAAAAACCGATCCTGTAGAAAGATATAGAGGGCAATGAATTGCAATGGAAATTCATTGTCTTCCATAAAACCGAATGCCAAGCTAAACAAACGAAGTCTTCCTTTGCAAGACTTTATTTATGATAATTGCCTTTGTTAAAGGCGCATAATTACAGTTTACAAATGTAGAAACTAAAGGCATAGTAATGACCCCGAAAAAGCTTATAAATATATCAGATGAACCACGCCGCGAACCGACATCTGTGCCCGATTTTATGGCGCAAATGTAAAGATTTAGAGGGTTGTAAGGCCTTCAACATACATCTGGATAAGATAACAAGTCCCGATAAGCAATGTAAATTATCCAAAGTGCACAAGGTCTTCACAGATTTCCATCCGCGCATACATAGACCAGGCATGTTGAAGGTGCACCTTCAAGGAGTTGTTGAAAACGTTGGATGAAGAATTGTCCTACGTCTTGATTATTTCGAAAACTTTGCCCCGGCTGGCATTACAATTTCTATAGGCATCTTGAGGGAAACTCGTTTCGGTACAATTTTTAGTTTAGGACCGCGCGGCCGAAGAAACATGACGATGATGAACGAACGAAGAAGAGAACGCACCAAGTCAAAAAGTCACACGCACTGGTCGCGCACGGGGCCTGAAGAACAGGTTATTTTGTGCGTGTGTGTTGTCTAAGAGGGGTCTTCAATATGTGTGCGACCATTCCACCTTTTGTACCTAGCTGAAGAACCGAACCGAACGTAATCAGAGAATATAATAATAAAAGTCGTAAAGGTATCCCCAGACAACAGTTGGTGTCTCAACGAAAAGCTGCAAGAGATTTCAATGCAACGTCTGGCCAGAGATTTGTGAGGCACACCATCTGAATAGAACTTCTTGCACTCAATGTCCAGCATGTGGTCCCCACTCCGTCGGAAGACATCAAATCCAGTCCAGAAACGATTTCCTAATAAATCCACTATTGGGGCTACTGAAAAGAACACTTTTGGGCACACATACAAGTCACTAAAATTTGAGGGTACAATGTGTGACAAATGATTATATGCATATATAGTTGATGGTGGTCACAAATGGTGGGCAAATAAGGGCAACGAACTTGTGTGGTGTAATTGAAAGTTAAATGACTTTGATTATTTGAATTGTCTGTTATTTCTCATCATCATCATCATTTTAATTTGTACCTTATATAAATACTGATCAAACATCCTGCAAACATCTACATCGCTGCCGACGCAATAGGTTGCCTCCATATTATCAGACGTAGAGTTGAGGGTGTTGATTGAAGCCACGATTGGCCGTAAATGTTCCAGGGTGGCAATGTTTGTAGAGTAGTCCACGGGCGAAAAAAAATGAAAATATCAAAATGGAACCAACCAATTTGAGAGAGAGCGTGTGCGTGCGCTGTCGCAGCGTGTGCCGGCGTGTGGTGCACAGCGCCGTTCGAGTCACCAAGTGCAAGAGCAACTGTCACCACTGGGAGATATTAGATATCTCAAATACAAATAATCCACACCAGAGTCACTGATTGCGGTGGCGATTTAATCCCAAATATCGCGGGTCGTCGGGGGCGGCGCGCGCTCAAGGCCGGCGGCGGGGGCGCTGATGGCGCGTCGTCGAGAATTTGCTCAAATTAATTCCGGCGGATCGCGGTGTCCGGTCGCGTGGTGCACGGTGCGTTTGGGTTCCTCGAAGCGGCGGATGCGACGTGGAGCATGGTTTCCGGGGCCGGTAGCGGTACGACGAACAGCGAGCACGTGTGAGCACGAGAACGGCACGTCACGAAATAGCGCGCCGCGAACCGCCGACCCCTCCCGAGAGAATCGTCAAAGCCCCTTCTACTACACCTACGGCGAGGCTGCGCGGACAGAGTCGCGTTTGCGAGGAGGCCCGCGTCGATTTAAATCTCAAAAATCCATGAAAAACGAATAAATAATACCCGCGTGCCCCGCGGTGGTCGAGGTGGGGGCGGCGGCGGCGGCGGTGGGTTTGAGCTGCCCCCATGGTTGCTGGGCCCAAAGGGGGCATATCCCGCGCGCCCAAGGAGCCGAGGGACGCACGCCGCCATCGGCGGAAAATATGATGTCAGGATCGCACGCGCAATGTTACATCTTCGGCCATGTATGTGGCCGTGGCGGCGGCAGCATTGGCGGCGGCACGTCTTCATACACATACGGAGCCAGTGTCTGTGTCGTAACACTTTGTAAAATTGTCTGTAATAAGAAACGAAATGAGGAAGGAGCGCGCTGCTGTGCAGAGGACTCTGGTACAGGCGAGGTGAAGATGGTTGCTACCGTGCCGCCTCCAGTTCCAAACTGCGCGCGCTTCTTGTTTATTTAAGTTTAGATTATGCCAGAATGATAGCATCTCATCCCAACCAAGATCCTGATTTATTATTTAGTTTTTGTTTTATTACATTAGGTCTGAAAGGTTTATAAGGCATGTTGTATTCTGTAGGTAGTAAGGTTGTAAGGCAGTGTCCTCTACAAGCCCTTGAACTGATTATGGGATTCCCCTTCTTTTCTACTTCTACTGGAATCTATTGAACCAAAAAACGGTTTCGACCCCTGGGAAACCTGGGGTTCCTAAGAAATGGTAGCTAAATAACTTTCAAGGGCAAGGTCAACCTGGACCACCTTAGGTCTCCCTCTAACCTATGATGTCATCATAAGGCCTGCTAAGGTCTACAGCATTGAAATACCAATTGAAAGTATCCTGATTTATTATTTGGATCTTATTTTATTACATCAGGTCTGAAAGGTTTGTAAGGCTTGTTCCGTAGGTAGTAAGGCAGGGTCTTGTACACTTGCTTACTTCTACTAGAATGTATTGGACCAAAAAACAGTATGAACACTCATCTTCATAGGAAATGGTAGCTAAATTATCTTAAAATTAAAGGTCAAAGTGAACCACCTCATGTCTCCCTAGCCTTAAGTCCTCTACTGCTTTATACAGAATTCTTGCGATAGATTCTTCAAATACATCTTTATGAAGTTGGGACTTCCTCTTCTAGTCTACCTCTTCCTGCTTCTTAGGAAGTTAGAACCTTCAAGGGTTATAATGGGTCATGTGTCTTTAGCCCATAGTCTCTATCTATTATATACTTCACATTATGTGACGAACTCTTCAAGTACATCTGATGATAAACCTTTATGAAATACAAGTATCCCTTATAATCACCTTACAAATATTTGACCACAGGGGCCAAAAGAGTTCCAAAGTAATGCCTGAAGTTTGAAATGGAACTGGTGTTGACCATTTACCCTGATAAGGTTGGTCTGGGACCATTTTCTCATTCACCTTTACCACATTTCTTAACTTTTACAAGTTAGGTAACTTGTCAGAAGACAGAGACTTTACTCAAAAGTGTGTATTGCTGTTTTTGGTAGCCTTTTAAGATATCTTGTGATTAAACTGTAGATGATGGTAATAATTATTTATGATAGCGACTTTTGCTTGCAAGTATGAAAACACATGCTCCTACACAAATAAACTATACTTACTAGGTTATTTAACTTGTAATGTAAATCATGTCAGGTGGTTCCTGCTGTTGTTTGCAATAAAGCATGCCGTTCGTCCTCATTTCGCTCATGCAGAACTACAACGACGACGCTCAGTGTGCTCCAATTGTAGGCAGCCGAACGCAAATAAAACGAGCAATCGCATTTTAAGTCCTGAAATAGACTTAAGTAAACACTCGGTGCCGGATGGAGTGAGTGCAACTGAAACTGAAGCCTAGCATCATAGTACGCACAGAGTAGTTGCTCGAAATAATTACTATTTATAAATACCCATCGTACTTGATGGCGCTTGCCCAGTTGAACAGCCACTATCAATAACGATAATGAATGCAATCAACGAAAAACCGCTAATAATAACTGTGATATTTAGATGATTGCTTTTATGATGATGCCATCCATTAATGGAATACGGAGCGTTTATTTATTTATCAATCAAGAGAAAACGCGCGCGCGCGCGCTCAGTGAGGAAAAACGAGCCCGGAATCTGCTGGTGCTTGCAAATATTTACGCGGACATAAAACATATTTTCATCAATTATCTAGATGACATCATTATTTTATGTGCGCTTTTAATGAAACAGGAAGCAACAATTTGTGCACGCCATCATAAAAACATTACAGCAACGATGAATGTCATTACGTGGCTGGCAAAAAAAGAGCAGGCAAGGTCTGAGATGCATGAGTTTGGACGCAAACCAAGTGCGGTGCAAATGTATGGGAAGCATGAATGGAATGGAAAGTCCTCCTTCGATGGTGGCGAAGACAAAAGGGCAAAAAAGTGTAAAAAACGATCGGCCGATAAATGCAGTAAACACGGCGTGATGACTCAGGTCGTCGGTCGTCTGGTTCTTCGTCTGGGTTTTCTGCAGGGCAACATGCTGCTCGGCTGCCGCCGTCGTCGCCAGCTTGCCACATAGCTATAGATATAGCGTGTACATGTCGGCAGAGCGGAATAGGAAAAGTCTGGAGCACCATGGGCATACGGCGGAAAAGCGCAGCCAAGCAGTGGAGTGCAGGGCGTCTGTAAGGGAGTCAATGGAGCAGCATTGCTCGACGCCACCGAGTTTCGGAGGCAGGCGACCTGACTAAGCGTCCCGTCCAACACCGCCGGCGCCGCCTCCAACCCGACATCCCGTCGATTACGCCGCCCGACGCTCCGCTCGCTTGAATCACGCCGCTTAAGGAAACCACCAGGATGGCACAGCACACCATGCCACTTATACCACTACAGCATGCTTATGCTGCTAGCACCACTCCACGGGCAAGAAACAGCTGATACTTTGGTACAACTAGACTACTGGGCGAACGTGCCATGCTGAACCCGAAGGCGATGCCATCGGGACACGACCAGACATTGCTGGCACGAAATATAGGGTTGTAGGTTGAATGGCCGAGTGTGCACCAAGCCAGTGTATAAAAAGGATGAGGTCGACTTTTTTCCTATAGGAATCGTACTGAAAGGGGAGATTCAACTATGGATGACATTGGACTACAAGCTTGACATAGAAATCAATGGTCTTCTTAGGTTCGATTTAATTGGGCATGTAATATCTTTTCATTTCCTCATCTTAAGGTAGCTACTCTATCTTTTTATTGTATAGATCCAAAGTGAGGCATTATTTAGATGAATCGCATGTGTCAACTTACAAGAAGCTACTATAGTTTATTTTTTCTGAGTAGTCACTTGAATCATTAACGAAGGCCCAGCCTCGCATTGAGTCGACTGCACCAGCAAACGAATAGGAAATAGCAAGGGTAGGTACAAAGTTGGCAATAGTTGCCATTGGTATACTCTCGTTCTCTTTGGAATTTAAATTTAATACTTAAAGAATAAAATATTCAATTTTATTATAATTAGGTATGATACAAAGAAAGAGAGCATATAAATGGTAACCCCTGCCGACTTTTTACCTACCCTTGCTGTTTCCTATTCGGTTGCTGGTGCGGTCGACCCAATGCAAAGGTGGACCTTTCGTTAATGATTAAAGTGACAACTCAGAAAAAATAAACTATAGTAGTCAACAATAGGACAGAGCCTTTGCAGAGAGCTGGTTAATGCCTTACAGTACTCTTAGTAGTCATACATTACTCTTAGTCCTGGTCCAACTTATTAACTTATTGCCCTCTCAAAAAGGTCACATCAAGAAGACATGGCCTAAGATTATTGAGCTCTTATCTTGTAATTTGCTGTATAGGTCTAAGACTAAAAACGAAACGGTAAGTGTTTAGGTGAGTCCAATACTGACCCTTAAGAAGCCACTATAGTAATCAACACTAGGATGTCTCTTTTGTATATTTCGACAGTTCTTCCTATTAGAGTAACCTGAAGAACCTATCTCTGGTAGGGTTCTCTTACCATTAGTACTGTTCCAGCTCCTTGATATGCCTTCCAAGAAAGTCACTTCCCAAGAGGTCACAAGTGAGATGATGAGGTCATATCATATAATTCGTTGTATGAGTTTCAAGCATAGGGCTTGTAAATTAGATGGAACAAGTCTTTAGGTGAGTCCAAAATACTGACCTGCAGAAGTTACTAGTAATCAACCCTAGAATACTTCCTTGATAAGAACATCTTTAAGACTATTTCTTGCAGGGTACTCTTAGTCCCTCTTCAAGGGGCTGGATGTGCCTTTCAAGGAAGGTCACTTTTCAAGTAGGCACAGTACATCTGATAAGATTGAGGTCATGTCATGAAATTAGTTGTATAGGTTTAGACTTTGGGGATCAAGTGTTTAGGTCCAAAGTACTGACCTCTAGAAGCTACTAGTATCAAGCCTTTACGTGAGAACAACTTCAGAACTTCCTTGATGCTCATTCCTACCACATGGATATCTATTTTGAACAAAATCAGCAACACCCTAGAAGAGAGGACCATAAAGAATCACTGTAGGAACCTTAGTCAACATCAAAACCGCTGCCTCCCACAGTCCGGAAACGCTAATAACATCGATGGCGTTAGGTGTGGATTGGGTGCTGAGCGTTTGAGGTGTTAATTGAGTCGTCAGTGTTGTTTTTAGAGCAACACGACCTAGCACGACATTGTAGTAGGTGGTAAAAGCCATGCAATTCGCTTTCGCTTTGGTTTGGCTTGCTGGCATGCCATCCATGCCACACGCCACGCTACAGCAGGCTGCCGCCCAGGCAGACATTCAGGCAGGCATGTACGGCATTATTATACGGAGGTAAATGGTAGTAGCATCATCGGTCGGTATGTCGGTAGTAAAAGTGGCGTAACGCCGGTTACGTCGGTTACACGCCGATGTGCTCGACGCGGCTTGTTATGTCGGCGTTGGCGTGCACCAGCCAGCGTGCCTGCAAGCCATACACCCAACTCGGAGCCTGCTGCTTCTCCGCTTTCTGTTGCTCCTGCTGGTGGAGCTGCTGGCACTGCGAGCGCGAGGTCCACATGAAACGTGCGGCACGCTCTCGCCACGGGACATCTCATTCACGCCCGTGCACCAACATGGGCGCGACAATTAAACGGCGCCTAATCCTCCACCAGCCGGACAGACAGCGTACGAACCCACCATGAAACCATCAACAGCTCGTTGCACGATCCGCAGAAACGGGGCCGGCACGTGCTGTTTTATATCCTAATGAAGAATGAATGCGTTCGCATGTCGGTAGCGGTGCCGACGACCACACTTGGGTCGGATGATGTCCGATATGTCTGCCCGACCTATCCCAACCGAACATGGCGCATGCTACTAGTTGCTGGTAAGCTGAAGCGGTTCGGCTGTGATACACAAGCCGTGCGTCCTCGTCGGTACAATACCAATGTGCAAGGCGAGTGCCGCTTGTGCGAATGTCGAGGACGAGGACTAACGCGCTCCGACGGACCACGCTTACAAAACCCACATTTATGTGCGCTGTCTACGCGAGCATGGTTTACGTTTGCAACACACAATGGGATTGTAATCGGTACAACTATAACGTCTCTCTAGTACGTGTACATTAGCGTCTGTGGGTGCTCTGATGAATGATACCACGGACCTCCTCACCGAGTGCCGCATGCCTGCAGCTTATAACAGCAAAAAAACACTCTATTAGACTGACTAAATATAACCGAATGAACATGACAACACAATATTAGTTCAAGGCCTTTCGAACTCCAACAACCCATTCTTTCCTGTTTCCCTCGCTGCTAATTGAATTATTATACCACTGACTGTTTGCCTTGCTGACATTTTAATCAACTCCTCAAATTTTAATAACCCATCTATAAATAGCTATCAACCAATAAAGGTTGGATTTGTACTTGGTACTGGGATTTTGGATCTTGGGAAGGTCTTGGGATGGTCTTGGGAAGGCTACAAAGTATACTGATAGAGGTGAGAGTGGTCTTGAGTGGTCAGCACCAAGAAGTTGAGAAGCATCTGACCTGGACCCGGAACACATGTTATCTTTAATGGTCGAACAAGATTAGAGTAATTGTTGGGATATCTATAGAATTCACGTGTGGTAAACGGCGCGTGTCGCTTCTCTGTTGGTTACTTTACCATTGAGGGCTTCGGTTCAGAAAGCTGACAAGTCGAGCGAGACCATTGCTGTTGCCAGCATCAAGGATACCCAGGTAGACCTATAAGAGAGGCTTGGTTCAACATGGGCTATCGTTCAAATCAAGTTGGGTGCATGAGGAATGAAGATGTGTGTACATTGCCTTTTCGTTTAGGTTGTAAAGGGAAGTAAGCTGTCGATACTGACATTAGAGGTGTATGAAACATGATGGGACTTTGTAATGAGGAGTTTGTAGTCGGCACGCGTCCCATTTTTTCCCTAGGTGTTTTACACTTAATAATAAGTGGGACGTAAAATATACGAGCTCACTCCGGAGGAAACATACATTGGGGGTCGTTTCGTTGGGTGAAATTGGAGGAAATGGATCCAAACATCTTTTTTCCTAGTGAAGGCATCAGGTACGTGCCAGTATATTGTGGTCGATCATTTCGGTGGGAGCAATTGGCGCGGATGTGACATGAACATTGAGTGTAATGGCTGTATTCCGCGTCGCGCGCCATCGTCTCCATCGTAATCCAAGTAAAGACCCTAATAGTCGAAGGGAGCGGGCCGCTCGCTCGATGTCCTGGTGGCAGCTCGCGGAAATACGGCGCGCACCGCCTCCAATGAAAAGCATCTTTCCCACAGGAGTGTGCCGCACGCGATGCTGTGTGTGTTTTCTCTTCGGTTCGACATGACCGTGCGCCGCCGCGCGCGCCGCCACCTCCACCACCACCACCATCGCCGCCACCGCCGCCGCCGCCGCCGCCGTGGTGCCGCCGATGGCACTGCTCGCCGGCTGCTATTACTGCACATTGAAGTAAGAAAACAGAGATATAAAACTGTTGGTGTGCGCGCGCGAGGAGCGGGTTAGACACGCGGCACGCGCGCACGTCGTGGGGCGGCAGGGGGCGGCAGACGTAAAAATCAATATCCCCGGGGCTGCTAAATCACGCTTATCAAGAGCACTTTTACTCCCCCCTGGACGTGCGTGTAGTAGTTGCTAGGAGTGCGCGGAGGGCCTCCATGGAGTCTGCACCCTTGCATCCTGCGCGCCGCGCCTTACAGGACGACGGCGGCCGCCACTACCACCACCACCACCACCACTGCCACCGCCGCCACCACCACTACAATCCCGCACTGCCCGCCGCCCCTTACATCCCTCCGAAGCACACCAACTACAAAACATTCAATTTGAACCGTCAAGTTAAACGAAATGGATTTCCATCCCGCGTGCGCACACACACACGAACCAAACGGGCGCGGTGCCCCAAGAACCCTTTTTGGTCCAGGATGCCAAAATTCAAGGTGTACCTGGTTTTTCACAGGTGTAGTACTCCACTTGGTATTGCAGCTGAGGACATTGAGATTGAATCTTTTTAAAGATTGCGCAATTATGGCGGACGTATTTGCTGGTTGGGGATCCTGTGGGACACCGCATCCACGCGCCCTCTCTTGAACGACATGATACCACCGCAACAACAGCCGGAGGAACCGGGGGCGGTGTGCCGGTGGCGGTGGCGGTGGTGGAGGCAAGGAAAGGACATCAACCCTTCTCCGGGCCAACGTAATACTACAATACAACCCTCAAACGAGGAATTACGCTTTATACGTTGCGACTCTAATTAATGCAATTGCTTCTTAACGTGCTTAATAAATGTTGAAACATACTTTGTGCGCATAAAACGCAATCGCTGAATATTTATCGGACGCCATGAGGTGGTAAATGATGGCGTCAAATTCGGTTTCCGGTTGCACATATTCAAATATTGGAATCCGCACTTTCCGCAAATATCCTTGAAAGCAATTTAGATGTTCTGGAACAAACGCTTGGTATATGAGCATAAAGCTTTAATATCATTTTGCATTGTATTAAATTCCTTTGTATTTCGTGAGTTAAAGCCTTAAACAACGTTCTTAGTCCACTCCGCCATGGAAGACAATATCCTGCGATGTATTATTCCCCATTCGTTCTGGAATATATTGCATTTATTTCCTTCTTCATCCCATTTTCGATTGTTGGGAAGCGGAAAATATGTGCCGAGCATACCCGCATATTTATGTTTATTGTAATGTGTGTGCCGAACGATTTTATATGAAAATATCTAAGTCGATTTAAATGTTTCCGATTTGATTTGATTTTATTTCTAGGTCCTTTATTGTTGTATCTAAAAGGTAGCGGCCTAAGGAGAAAGCAACACACATAACAACAATTTGATTGAAGGATAAAACCTTTCTGCAAATAATAGAAACACATAAAAAACGATGCGAAGAAATGGAACGACGAAGAAGAACAGGGGAATACTCGTAGATGGAAAAGGTGAAACTCGAGGAAATGAGTATACAATAAGTTAGAATATAAAAGTTAACAAGATTTCATTCGCACAACTGTTAATGAACCAGGGGAATAATGGCAATTCCCAGCTCTGATGGGAAGCGCAACTTTTTCTAATCGTACAAGTTAAATTAAAGATTAGGTCGTTCGATAACATTCCTTATCTTGAAGCCATGTTTTCATTTTTATTTCATTTCAGCCGTCATAATACAACTGATAGCATCTTCCTTATCTTCTTGGGACTCCATCCATACATTAGAGTCAGCCATTTGTGCTTGCGAAATCTCATGTAAATGTTAATTTAATAATAATCATCCATCTTAATCGCCTGATAGTTATTTATGAATTATAACATCGTTGTTAATCTACACGCACGTTTATGACGCGGCATGCTGTTGCAATAATTTACAATACAGCTATTTAATCCGAATAAATGTACCGTTTGGACATCAACATCCAAATAAATTGAGGCGGTCATCATTATGGAGATGTGTGAACGTAAAATGTGCATGGAGACATGCGTTTCCGAAAATTATCCATATGGAAGATGCACATAACATCTCGAAACAACGATGAAGCATTTAGAGGAGCATCACCTCAAAACGCTCGAGTAATTGCTGATGAAAAGCGCTCCGAGTGTTTTATCTTTAACGTCTTCAGCATCTTTAACATCACATTAACTTCATCGGGAATTAAGTTCATCATCATCAGCGCTGCAGCGGCCACAGCAGCCGCAGAAGCATCATAATCATCATCCCGTCAAATATTAAATATGGAATGGATTGGAGTTTGCATGCATGATGCAATCAAGCGAAGAAGTCTTTAAGGTTGTTCCAATTTATTAGATTGCACGCGTTTAGATTGCAATTGAATTTGTTCGTTTTCGGTCGAATGATAATCATCATGTTTGCCGTAATTGGATAACAGCCGTTGAGTGTAATTGACATTTTGGAATGTTTGATTAATTATTTAATTTGTATAAAATTATGGGTTCGCGTAATAAGAAGGAATTTGTCTTTCAAGTTAAGAAGTTTGTTTAGATTCTTAGAATTAGTTGCATCTGCTTGTTGAAAGGTTTCCTTATTCCCTGATTCTAAGAATGATGCTTCGCTGCTTTTAGTAGAGCTTCTCTAGGAACCGATATCTCTTGCGGAATTTTACAGGAAAAGATGGAAGTATGAAATATAATATAAGGAGTCTTCAATATTTTGGTTTGAGACAAGAAATAATTGAGTCTGCATTAAGAAAATAGAATCTGGACGCATTCTATTAACAAGGAAAGCGATGTTTTAAAGCAAAAATAATATGATTGTTATTGGACATTGTACTATATTGGATTGGCTTGCACTGTTGAAGAGTCTACGGCAAAGCTCTTGGACTATTCCGGTCGATAAAATCATTTTCGTTTATAACCTCTTCCGTCTCATTCCTTTCGATATCCCAGCAATTCCCTCGACGCTCGAAATATTCGATTCGATTTCGACGACGATTCGAAGATGAGGATCACAACCTGATCGACTATGAATGTTTGTCCTTCGCTACTTGAGGGTTTATTTCGACAAATCTTCAGCGAGGAAAAAACCGAATCACAAATAACAAATACAAAATAACCGTATTTGCAGTATTTTCCTATATTTCCACTTTTCATTTATTTTTTTGCCCGATGTTGTTTGGAATATTACGAAGTCAACTTTTCCGGATCATCTCGGATATGTGGAATACGTGACGGTTGTCCGGTGTTTCCGGTTCGTTTTGCACTTGCTTCTTGTCGATTACGGCGCGCGTATTACAAATTTGACGTGACGTTAATCCGGGGAACATTTTGTAGATTGGAAAAACTTTTTAAAAAGGAAGACGTTGGAGCAGAGGAATGAGCGCGCCCATCTAATGCTATTAGAGCGAGCAATCTTCCAGCATCAAGGAATTTATTTATAACTTTAAAACTTTTCGTGGCAAATTAAATAAATCACCACGAGCTGAAATAAAAAAAAAAAAAATGAAAACGCATGAAACGAAATTGGAAAGGAAATGTAATCAAAATGTAATTACAATATTGAAGCGAATTTCGAAGAAGTTGGGAAACGTAATTATTTGCTGACTTATGAAGACATCAATCATCCATTCAGCGGAATAATTAAAATGTTAATTATAATTAGCAATAATCCACGATGGAAGATGAAGCATTTGGTGGGGTTAAAGCGAGCAAACTTTGACTTTCAACTCCTTTGGATCACAAACTTGTCAGTTTTACATTTAATTTATGGACTCTTCTTGGAATCGTCGATTTTTACATTTGCAAAATTGTCTGTATGAAATTAATTACTTAATTAGTTAAGCACGTTATTAGTGCATTTGCGAAATTTGTTTAATATTGTTTAATTTCGACGCTCATGTTGTTAAATTGTGAAAGACGTTAAATTAAGAGATAGAAGTGCTCTGTACTCGGGATAGAGACGACATGCATGGCATTAAATTCGGGAATAGAATGCGCGAAAGCAATTTGCCACGTACACACAAAATTCGCAATTAATTTGACGCTTTGTACGTCGCTAATAACAGAGACGGCAAGGAAGGCCCGAATTATATAATTTACTCACACACGGCAAGGCGCATAATTTGCACACTGTGGGCCAACATGCTTCAGTTTGTGTGCGCGAATCACGTGCACGACTATTCAAATATAGGAGAGAGACTCTTTGGATCGAGCAGTGAGTATTTGTGTATAGTTGAATGCCGTCTGAAAATACTATTTGTAATAAACTTGTATTAATTTCGACGCTTTGCATTTGGAGTAATCACAAATCTGAAGAAGTCTTCACGTGAATGGATGTGAAAGTTTATACGTTACTACTTCATGGATTCATAATGGATCAAAATGGGTTTTGTCTTGTTTGTTCTGGACTTTCAAGCAAAATGAGTTCTACGG
>JARJDZ010006978.1:0-12546 GCA_030264555.1 Aleochara sp. GC000083
CGCGTTGGAATGCGAAAGCGATGGGACTAGCGCCTTTACACGGAATGCTGCTACTGATTGTGAGATGTCAAACGAAACAAGAAAGAGTGGGAGGCTAGTTCGGCATCCAAAGCGATTAAACTACTCGTCGAATGATGATATATTTAGTTTAATGTAAGGCATTTTACCATAGTTGAGCCTTACAGGTGGGAGGATGTTGTGAACCACCAGCACACTAGTATAAATACTGGTGGTTCACAACAATACCCTTGGTATTTATATCTATACCATGCACCATATTATACTTTACCATGTCTTTTAAACTATTTTCGTTTAAATGCCCAAATCGTTTATGCCACATTTCTATGTTATTATGAGTTGCAATATTAGCGTAAACTTCCTTTTCTTGAATAATGTATAATCCTCCATTCTTTACTGCGTTCAAAACCACATTACCTTCTCTATTCGTTATTTCCGCAACATTTTTCTTAAATATTACATAATAACCATGATCAGTAATTTTTGAAACTGACATTAAATTAGTTTTTATATTCGGTACGTATAGAGTATCTTCTAACTTGATTATTCTATTTTCATATTTAGATTGGATTTTAACCAAACCTTTTCCTTTTATGTCGCTTTTTTCATTATTCACCATACTGACTATCACTATCTAAGCACCATTGATTTTGCTTTTCATTTATTACCTGTAATTTTGTTTCCTCTATATGATTGTTTCTCTCTCTACCTCCATTTCGTCCTTCATGTTTCCTATTATTAAACCAACAATTAATTGATTTGTGTCCAATTCTATGACATTTGAAACATGTAATTATCACTTTTCTGTGATTCTTGTCACTTCCTTAATTTTTCATATTACTATTCCACTCTTTACGATATTGACCAATTTTATATTTTGTTCCTGCTAACAAAGCATTATTATCATTATCATTGACAGTTCCTTTATTTTTTCTAGCTTCATATTCTTCTATTATTTCAATTTTGGTCATATCTGGTTTAGGAAGATTATCTCTTGATTCAATAGCACAACGAAAATTATCAAAACTATCCGGTAAACTATATCACAGCATAATTGTTAATAAATCATCATTAATTGTGATTTCCATTTCTGACAACTTGTCAACTACATCAAAAAATTTTGCGATGTGGTCTTTTATATCCTCTCCTCCCGTTAATCTATGCAACATTAATTTCTTTAATAAACAAACTTTCCTAGCTGATCCTTTTGACTGGTAAATGTCATTCAATTTCAGCCATATGTCATTTGATGTTTTACAATTTTTTATTTGTTTCAATTCCGAAGGATTAATTTTAGAATTAAATCTGATCTTGCTCTTTCATCGCCTTTCGTCCATTCATTTATAGAGTGGGCCACATCATCGCCATCAGTACCATTTTCTGGTCGTTTAATATCTCCATTTACATAGCCCCAAGTATCATTTTTAATTAGAATTGCTTGAACTTGTAATTTCCATGTATCGAAATCATCTTTGCCAAGACCTTTAATCCTATACCCAACTCCAGCCCTATTAGTTATTTTAATTTTATTTTAATATTATTCTCTGTACTTTTTGCCTTCTGGGCCCATAACCTATTGGATAAACTGGAACTGGATGAAAAGTAATTGGGACAATATGGGTTTTATGGAGCAAGTTTATTTTAGCTGTTCACCCGATTCGTGAATAAGACAGACATTATTCACATTATTCACTTATTTTCATAGGTCACTTGACTATTACTATTTGACATCCAACAATATTTTTATTCAAATTTGGCAATATTCGAATCACCTCGCACGTGACGTCATGCGCGGAATGAACCGATTTTTGACAAACATTGAGCATACCTTTATATTTGTACCATGGGTTGAACCTTTGAGTATGTAGGTATGGAGTGCGCATTAATACATTCATGTCCTAATTATAGCGATGCGACTGAAATAGATATATTTGTTGTCTCTGCAATCTCAAAATCAATATGGCGTATGCGCGAATTCAACTCGGCAAATAGGGATATTAGGTATCCCTAACTTCACATCACCGATAGCCGATTTTATATTTGCATTTATCAACCAATAAGATCAAACGGTTTTGAAATTTTCAGAGAGCCCGCCTTTTCTAGGCCGCGGCTCATGCGTATCAAGGAATTTATTTATATAGAGGCGGAAGATATATCTATTCCAGTCACCTTCACAAAAATAATGCCATTGCTCACTCCATACCTACATACTCAAAGGGTTGAACATACACTACGACGATCCAAGAACATTACTTTATGCTCAAAGTCCGATAGCTGTGGCTTTACAGGAAACCCCCAGAGGTTTTTCCATTTATCGAAAGGATGCCAATATTCCCACAGGTGATCGTGCCAGGGGCGATGCAGCCATTCTACTTAGCGATAGGCTATGTGGATGTCAGATCGACATTAATTTCCGTCTCCAATTTTAACAATCCGTACTTTGTGCTTCGATATCACACTCTGCTCAATCTATCTACCACTCTGGAGGATTTGCTTAATGTGCTGAAACAGCTCCCTGCCACTTACAGCCTAATGGGAGACTTTAATGCACATAGCAGTCTCTGGGGTTCATGTCAAAGGGACTAACAAGATCGTGGAGAGAGGAGATATCTGGAGATGCCCCTAACTTCAAAAAGTGAATGTTTACTTAAGGGTCATAAAAGGTTCTTAGCCGTCGCTTCTACCAGTGTAGCGTGGGGGTTCTTTGAGTGCATAATGCATAATGATGGTTTCGTTCGTATCTTCAAGCGCACGCCTCTGGCCCTGCTTCCAAATGTTTCCGCTGCAATTTAATGTGGCGTTGTACACCTTCAACATTTTTACATGTGCAGCATAGGAATGGGCATCTTCAGCTTTCTCCTCCCTCCACGAACAAGGTATAATATAATTTCGCCCATGGATCTTCCCATGTGCAATCCATTGTTAGAATGGAAACCGTAATTAGATAGGTATTGAAGTGACAACTTCCCCTTGTGCATGTGTTTTGAATTTTAAATACGATAATCTTCCTCCTTAAATTCCAAAATCCGCTGCTACTGCAACATACATCAAATTTGAACGATTCCATGGATGATGTGGTCGAATCATTTACTGCACACCTGTCGACAATTGCGGCGGAGGAAAACGAGGTGTTCCGCCTGCTGTCGCCGACGCCGTGAGCTTGCGTTATAAGATTTACCACAGAACATAACCTAATAGAATAGGCCCGGCTAAAAACGGAAGGAGAATATCGCCGCCTAAAAACGGAAGCACGGAAAGCCATTAAAGCCGCAAAAAGGCAGAAAAACGTATCCAAGCTTAGTAACTCTACGGCTTCCAATATTGTTTGGAACCAACTAACAAGTGACCAAGGAACCTTGATTATGAACCAGGAACCGTAACCTTGATTATAAGAATCATCAATGTATACTTAACATGAGATGAGATCTCGTAACAAAATTGTATACATTTCAAGATATTTCTCCTTTTAATCAGCTTGATTCAAATACCGCATATACCAAGAGATGTAACCAAATTGAATTTAAAAATTAAGACGCAAGATTGCACTTTATATCACAATATTATAAGGGTATTTGGCCAGTTATGCTATAGGAGCGGTAGAAGTTTACCTCGTACCCAGTTATCCCAATCCCCATCCCCAAATATAGTGCTACTTGGAGAAACCAAAATAAAAAACGCGGATTTGCCTAGTATGGGACAGATTATACCTCCTTGAATATTATTTTACATTTCGGTCAAAGAAGGAATAATGTGAATTTTTCGAAAATTTCGAATTGATATTATTTTGGACTTTTTTTGTATTTTTTAGTCAGGTTTTCGTATTTGAGTACATATCTAAATTTCTATAATTATACACCCGAGATTATTTTTGCAAACGAAAAATCATTTCGATAGAATTGTGAAGATTCAACCATGTATCTTAATTCGGTCGAAATCTAAAGTAATCTTGAATTGGTTGAATAACCAGAGGGATAACACGAGATCGTGGATATCGAGCGAAGGTTTTCAGGAAGAACGTATTCGCTGAGACAATTAACTCGCACAGAGTTCAGCAGCTAGGCTTGCATGTAATTGTATTCAGAATCAGGTGTTAAAACGATAAATTTCATGAACGAATAGAGTAGGTGGCTGATATTGCGTTGCTACGATGACACTTATAAGGAGGCATTGGTTTCTATGCATTTGTTGATGAATTTGTTGTTGACATATTTAATACACAGATTCATTTCACACCGATCATCGTAGGGTGAGGATCTCGTGTGAGCTGTTGAGTAAGTTACACTTTGCTACTTTAGTCACTCTGTCTTATATTCGTTGTGTTGAGAGAACACTGGGCTATCATGTGCTGTGTGCTAGATTGATAGTCCCACGTTATGAAACTTATATCGCCCATGCTGTGTGACCTTGGGGGTACCTCTGACTATCTGGTGCTGTGTGCTCAGGTTAGGTCAGGAAAAGGTGGTCCTAGCCCAATTGTTGGTCTTGTATATTGTTTACGCCCATGCTGTGTGATCCTGGGACGACCTCTGGCTATCTGGTGCTGTGTGCTAAGGATAGGCGAAGAGAGGACCGAATGTAGATGGAATGTACAGCTAGTCAGACTAATCGACGAATACTTGTGCAACTTACTGAGCTTCTTGCTCATATGTATTATCTTCTTAGTTGCAGAGGAACCGTTAACCGGCACCCCGAAGACCATCGAGAGAGTGAGGGCGCGTAGCGGCACGAGGCAGTAACATATTGTTATATTCACCATGGGAATTTTGTGCTAATACAGGTTAAATCGTATTGTTTGTATGCAGTTAACAATGGAAAGCAGCGGTAATTCAGTGACTAAGAAGCCAGAGTTTACATATTCGCAGCTGATTATTCAAGCGCTGTGACAAGCACCGACCCAGAAGCTGGGAATATCTGAAATTTACGATTACATTTACAATTTACAATTGCAAAATTTATTATATCTCAATTTTGGCTGAAGATTTCATAATTTGATGTTAATAATATATTAATAATAATAATAATAAAATTTAAGATTAGCATTATACACTAGATTAGAAAAATTTCTAATTTTAATCCTGCCACTGCTCCATAACTTCAAAACTCTTAAATTTCGCAAATAACACACGTATGCTTGGTTTCACAAACGTTCTTTAATCCATTGATTAGTTAGTAGTACTTAAATTTGATGTTCGTTAAATTTTCGACCAATAGGAGTTAAGGAATTGGATTTAATCAACGTTTGTGAAACACAATTTTGACATTTAATCATGATTAGCTACTTTAATGATCAACAGTAATAGCACGAGTCCTTCTCATTTTATCGGATAAATGTTTGTTTTTCATGAGATTTTGTTGCCTTGGAATTTGTCGAGAAAAACTGTCAGCTATCAAAAACGCGACACCGCAGGTGGAGTCCAAATACTGTAGTTACAATATTCGTAAAATAACTAAGCGTCTTAAACTTCGGCAAATTCACTATGCAGAGATCTTCCGGTACGACGTGTAGAATCCGTGTAGAACATTTACCTTCCATTTTATTTCAAATCGTCGAAATAAATTCAAATCAAGTGCTACTGTCAATTAAAATGTATAGAGCGCCATCTGAACAAATTTACAAAGGGTTTCAGCCAATCAGCATTGAGCTACATATTTTCAGGGACTGTTGTAGAATCACTATTCGTCCCATCCTTGTATGTAGTCTTCGTGAAATCGAGGATTGGAGCATGTGAAGCATTTTGAGAACGACGTAATAAATTTGCGTTCTCGTCCATTTTATGTGCGTGCCGGTTGAAGCACTGGCATTTCTCGAATATGACAACGACGAACTTCCTACATATACCATACCATAGCCAAACTCTATTAATAGAGTATAAACAACTGACCTAGACCTTGTGGCGATTTTACGTAGGCATCATACGCATCGTATTCCTCCTACGTGTAAGTTAAATGTTGTTACAAGTCATATCATGTTAAAGTATTTATTTCATGAATTTTACTTTGAGTGCCAATTTCATATTTGAAGATAACAATGGGCCCAGAGTTTAGTTCATTTGTAATGAATAGTTTTTGTTGAAATATTAGCATTTCTACACTTTTTATAAGATGTTCTTACTTTCAGAAAATCTCAGAAGAAGATATTGAGATCAACTCTATTAATAGAGTTTGGCTGTGGTAGTGCCCATACTTGCTGACTTTTTTTGTTATATAAGATAGGTATATTTTTTAATTATATCAAATGGATAATGTCCCGTGGAAGTCATATAGTTGCATTTACCCTGGTTGCAACAATTCCTACTATGTGCGAGTACCTGATGGCTTCATTAATAAGCACTTTTTTAAATTTCCTGTAAACCAACCACGTGGCCAACTATGGCAGAAGGTATCCAAAGCAAGTTCTGTTTCATTTTCAGCTCGAATTTGTGAGGATCATTTTTCCCCTTCAGATTTTACAAGTAGTCTCCATAATAAACTAACTTTGAATGCAGTTCCACTTCCAGTTTCCTCTGAAATTTCAAAAGAATCATCTTCAGTAGACAGTTTATCATCACCTTCAGGAAGTAATATTTATTCAGAATTTTCGTTTCAAAGCAGTAATATAGTAAGCAGTGAAGTTTCTCCTAATTTAAATAACTTTTCATTCTTAGATCAAAGTGTAGATAGTAAAGGGATTTTAGGTCAAATAGGAATTCCCGAGAAAGAAATAACGCCGACTAAAAGAGTTATGTACAAAGCGTATCGCAACATACAAAGTGGATTGACTAAATTAAACCCCGTGTTAGAAAAAACTAGGAATAAATTAGCAACATTGAATGAATTGTATAAATCAGGTAAATTTCAGTTTATTGAGGAACATGTTAATTTAATAACGAAGGAATTCATGAATTCACAGTTGAGAAATTGTAATGCTACACCAAACGCGCGGAGGTGGTCCGAACATGACAAAGCAATAGCTTTATCTTTGTACAAAAGGAGTCCGCAATTATACAGATATTTACAAAGCATGTTTTTACTACCGTCAACTAGGACCATAAAAAGCAGTCTAGGTTTTCATTATGAGCGCGTTAAACAATTTATTAGTGGGTACGAAGGTAAGGGTAGTTTAGGTCGAAAAAATAGGGCAGCAAATCATGCTTTAGTGTTTATTATATGCGGTATTCGCAAATAATTGAAACAAGTAATTGCTTACTATTTCTGTTGCCATACTCTTTCAGCAGATAATCTCAAACATATTATCATTGAAATAATATCAGAACTTCAAGGTATAGGTCTAAAAGTGGTAGCAACTGTATGTGACCAAAGTTCAACTAATAACTCGGCGTTAAAGCAGCTTTGTTCTACCCCCGACTCAGGTCATGGATTTTTTTTTCAGTAAATAGTCAACCAATAGTAACAATTTTTGATGTCCCCCCACTTATTAAAAAATACAAGAAACCCGTTATTGAAATGTAAGATTCAGTTTGCTCCGGATAGATGCGCAAAATTCTGTTTTATTGAATCGGTTGTAAAATTTGATCAACAGAAAACATTTAAGTTTTTGCCAAAATGAAAACCATCCTATTTTAATTTCACAGATGCATATATAAAAATGAAAGTTAAGGTTGCTGCAGCCCAACTTAGAAGCTCTGTAGCAAGTGCTATAGAAACATTTATTACCTTTGTAAAAATGCTTCCTTCTGAAGCTATTTGTACCGCAGAATTCGTTCAAAAGATTGATAATAATAATTCAAACCACAAATTATATAGGTGCGCGTTATCTGATAGTTCTCCTCATTTAGAATTTTGGTCACAAATATTGCTAGAGATGAAACAGTGGAAACTAATTGATTTAGGTACTAATGAGGACGTATCTCGTCGTTATTCTTTTGTTAATGGTTGGCAGACTGTCAGTCTATTTAATTATTTAAATTTGAAATCATTCAATCAGGATCCATTAGAGAACTTTTTTTGTAGTATTCGACAACATGGTGGCGCCAATACAAATCCAACATGCCATCAATTCACAGCAGCTTTGAAAACTGTTGGTATCTGCAATAAGTGTTGGGGCCAACTGTGAAGATGAAGCCTGTACACCACTAGACGATTAGATGACATTAAATAAGTTTAATGAAGAGCCACCTCAGGATAGTTACACTAACACCTCAGCATTATTTGAAGCACCGCCTGACATACACACGAAGGACCTTGATGAGCTCCCTTGTGAAGATACGCAAGGTTTGACGTATGTAGCAGGATGGGCATTAGATAAGACTGATATGCCAGACTGTGATAGTTGTCGATCGCAACTATTCGCACAGGAAGTTACCCACCGACATATGCTTACCACATTTAAAGACAATGCCAGTGAACATACAATTTTGCTTACTCAACATCTGCATGAATTTCTTCATTCCTTTCTTGAAACTCGAGGATACGATACCAACCTCGAAAATATTTTCAAAAATGAAATGCAGATAGCAAAGAAATACTGTGATCAACATGATTGTGATAACTTAATTATAGATAGATGTGTTCCTTTTCTAATTTTTAAGTTTTGCAGGGATTATTTACAGCAACAAGAAAAAGTCAGCGGACATGTGAAGAAGATGAAGAAATTCAAAGCGCTCTAGACCGTTACCTGATTGAAGACTGCGTTCGTTTAATTAATTTATAATGGAGAAACCTTTATTTATTGTTTTAACTATTGTATTAACTATTTGTATGTATTATGATACTTTAAGGACTTGTATATATGTATATTTATTAGTAGTCTATGATTTCATCTAAGGTCATATTCACTATTACATTCTTTGATATTGTCTTCTTTTTAATGCAGAGGAATGCTTCTTTCGTGAAACCGGGGTTTTCATCGACAACTTTCAACATTATTGAAAGATCTTCTAACATAGTTGTAGGCTTTTGATGAATAAAATTGCAGGGTTATAGCAAAACGACGTAATTCAGGAGATATTTTTGATTTTGATTTACAGTGGAGATTTCTTCGAATTATATGTTTTAAACTGTCAGGAAAGATCCTACAAATATATATATATTTTTTATTGCGATGGTCGCCTAGGAATCGAGGTTGTTGTTGACAGACAACGGAGTCGACGTTTTTGGAAAGTGGTGTGGAGCAGAGATAATGTGCGTACCGCTCTCGTTAGTCAAGCGGTAGCACCAATTTTTCGGGAGATCTAGGATCGAACGACCGCAACCGGAACCAGTTGCAACATTGGTGTCAGAAGTGGGATCTCTCGAAAATGGTTAATTGGTGGATCTCACAAAAGAGCTGCCAACTCAGGGTAGTAAAGACGATGTGGAATGTAGGCTTGCGGAAGCGTTACTCAATGAAGGACGTAACCCGATGGATCAAGAGTTTCAAGATTCTCCATCGCCGTCGACGATGCAGGTTCCATCTCTGGGATTCTCGGATTTGGCCGCTATGATGGGAGAGCTGTCCAGAAAATTATCTGGACAATTAACGGAACTTCAAGTTGACATGCGTCAGAATAACCAGCAATTCAGCGAGGAAATTGCTGCTTGTGGAGCTCAAATTTCTGCTGTTCGCGCAGATATGGAGGTAGCGAATGCAAGAATTACCGATTTAGAAATGCGCATTGAGCGTAATCAGAACGCCCCCTTGCTGCCTTCGGTTTCTGGTCAAGCGAAGATGAGAATTCCTACATTTGATGGCAACGAGTATTTTGCGGTTTTCCGCCGCCAATTTGATCGGGCAACTGAAACGTGGACACCGGAAGAACGAGCTAGGGTTTTATTTACCTCCTTGAAGGGCAACTCCGCCGATCAGTTACTCTCTTTATCCGAAACGGAGGCGGCGAATTACTTAACAATTAAGGAAACGCCGGAACGACGGTATGGTTCTGAACATACCCGACAACAATTCCGCGCAGACTTGAAGCGGCGGGTCCAGCGACCGGGAGAAGACATAAGGACGTACGCAGCAGATATCGAGCGATTGACTCAAATCGGTTATGAAGACCTAGGGAGGCAATATATAGAGCATCATCGCATTGAAGCTTTCCTTGACGGGCTACGTGATGGAGAACTACGTCGATTTATGGCCCTGACTCCTAGGACCACTTACGCCGAAGCCGTAGCCGTGGCTTTACGTTATGAATCGGCCAGTCTTGTGGGTGGACGAGGAGAACGAGCAGTGAACGCAATCAATCTTGGCAGCCAGCAAGTCGCTCCAACTGGGACACCCGCAACCAGGGGGTATGAACCTGCCCGATGTTTCTACTGTCGTCGTACTGGTCACGTCGTAAGATACTGTCCGCATCTAAGACGAATCAGGGATAACGATCGCCTTCGACCGGTAGAGGAAAGGGATGATCAAGTGTCGCCGGGAAACTTAGGAATCTCTCCATCCACGGGGCAGGTAGCGGAGAATGAAAGAAGCCCCATTTTTTTCGGTATGTCGCGTTCGACTACCAGCTTAACGATCGAGGGAAAAATTGGAGAAATTCCTTGTGTTCTTACATACCCCATGCATTTGGGTACCGCTACCGGAGAACGCACCCCGGACAAGGGACGGCACACCGAAATTATTTCCATAGGACCATACACATTCAAACACGAGTTTCTGGTTGCAGACATAACCGATGAGGTTATTCTAGGTGTTGACTTTTTTGCGTTTGGATTCACACTGAATTTTGGGCAAAAGGTATTAAATTGCGACAGATTTGAATTGCCTTTATATGCACTTGGTGAATCATCAGTATGCTGTTGGTCAGTGGGTGTCAATCCCCGCAAAATCGAAATTAATTGGGTGGGCACGGTTATTGCATAAGAATCCTGAAGTGTCTGGAGAGAGGAGCTTCTCTAAAGGGGAATTAGCTACCGGGCCATATCTGGTTGAAGAAGCGGCACCTCAGCAGGGTCTGTGCATGGGACGAAGCCTTGTAAGCCCAGTAAGTAATTTGGTCCCTGTGTAGATTATGAATTTGACGGATTCCGCAAGAGTTTTGCGAAAAGGAGCGACGTTAGGTGACTGCACAAGAGTTACAGCAATTGCCAATTCTGAGAAGCCTGCTCCACACATCAATCGCCACATTGCCAATGTGGAGATTGATTGCTATATTCCGAAATGGACGAGCGGATTGTCCGACAACCAGAAGCAAGAAGCGATACACCTTCTGAATCGGCACAAAAACTTGTTCGGAGGAATGCAGGGAAGAACTTCTGCCGTAAGACACCGAATCGATATCGGTGCAATCCTTCCAATTCGTCAACCACCTCGACGGCTGCCCCTTGTAAAAAGGGAGGAAGCTGACAAACTTGTCCAAGACATGAAGGCCAATAGAGTGATCGAAACATCAATAGTCCTTGGTGTTCCCCAGTTGTGTTGGTTTCAAAGAAGGATGGTAGCACCCGGTTTTGCGTCGATTACAGGCGTCTTAACGACATTACCCGGAAGGACAGTTATCCTTTCCCGAGAATCGACGACACCATTGATACGTTGGCAGGGTCGAAGTGATTTTCTACATTAGATCTCAAAAGCGGATACTGGCAGGTCGAAATGGACCGACAGATAAGGAGAAGACAGCATTCAGCTGTGGGAATGTTTTGTGGCAGTTTAAGGTGCTGCCTTTCGGATTGTGCAACGCACCTGCAACGTTTCAAAGGCTCATGGAACATGCACTATGGGGTCTGCACTGGCGTACTTGTTTGGTGTATTTAGATGATATTATCGTTCTTGGGACTACGTTCCATGAGCACCTTCGGAATTTGGAAGAGGTCTTCAATCGCTTGGAGGAGGAAGGTCTGAAGTTAGCCATTAAGAAATATTTCTTATTTCGGAAGAAAGTTTAATAACTGGGACATATTGTTACCGAAGATGGAGTGCGAACCGACCCGTCCAAAGTTCAGACGGTACAGGATTGGCCGCGTCCGAAGAACGTAAGCGAGCTTCGGAGTTTCCTTGGTCTCTGCACATATTATAGAGACGTTTCGTGCCAAGATTTGCTGATGTCGCGTCAAGTCTACACCAATTAATTTTCGATTGTCGTGTGATATACGGGGGACTATTTCCCGAAATATTTTTACTATATTGGTTAAGAAAATTATTGTTTGTAATAAGAAAATAGCGTACTATGCAGCAGATAATTTGCAAAATATTTGACATGTCACTTTTNTTAAGAAAATTATTGTTTGTAATAAGAAAATAGCGTACTATGCAGCAGACAATTTCCAAAATATTTGACATGTCACTTTTGAAACTTGACAAATAATTTTTCGTGTGATTTTGACGGGAAAGATTTGCGCAGTAGATCACTGCGCAGGTAAAGGTGCACTGTATTTCGGCAATACGACTATAGTTCGTTTTTTTTTTCGAGATGGAGTAATAAAACTGTCCGGGCAGGTCAAAACGGTTTATGATTGGCTGAAAGAGACCAACCACCCAATCACAATGCACGAGGGAAATAGTCACATATTATATCACAAGACAATCGAGAATTTTCGGATATACGTGAGACGTGTTGCCCGAAATATCACGAGACCGAAGGTCGAGTGGTATTTCGAAAAGGCAAC
>JARJDZ010006980.1:0-10080 GCA_030264555.1 Aleochara sp. GC000083
ATGCACCTGCAGCTGTGAATCATAGATCATTCGAAACGAACCAGTTCTCTTTTCACATTTTCATCAATATCTCCGAAACTAATGATCCGATTGCATTTAAATTTTCAGAGATTGTTTATTATATATTCAGGGACATATTTAGAGATTTGCAATATTGGGAATTAATTTGTTCATAAATTATTAATGTTTGTAAATAAGAAGAATTAATTTTCCTTAGTTCAAACGCGATTTTCTCGCAAACGACTCGGCCGATTTCCATCAAATTTGGAATATAAACTGGTTACACTAAGATGCTTAACATATTGTGAGTGGAGAAGTTGTAAAATAACCCGGGGTGGCACTTAACTACGAAAAAATGAAACAATCGTCAATTATTTCATACGTTTATTTTGTTCTACTTTCAATCGATATATTTGACATAATCAAATCTAGCCCTGAATGCTACTGATGGATCATGATCTCTCTGGACCAAATTTTCACGAACGAGCGTTTCATTCCGAGCGTTACATACCAGCTCGTTTTACTCCCTATAATTTTTTCTACAGCACGCCAAAAGAAGTTTTCACTTCAAAAAATATAAAATACAACATTTTTTCTCATTGTGAATATCCATCTTTAACCCGAGCTCAAACAAAACTGAATAAACCAATTATAAATTTGTTGTTATATTATTTTTTTTACGAACTCTTATATTTCATATACATATACGATCAAGTGTAAAACACCATCGGACTTTACAACGACAGATACAGGTAAATTTAAAGGGTTGATTTAACATACAATAAATTTCCTACTGAATTATTTGTTTCTTATTTCCCAAAAATCTACAACTATATTTTGATTGAAGTGAAATATCACTGCAATTTTTTCCTGTTACATCAGCAAACACAAAATGCACTGATTAACATAATTCACATAATTATCGCACTAATCAACAAAGTTATCGTTATCAACCGGATCTATAACAACTATCAAACAATTAAGTCAACCATTAAATAACTTGGTTATTAATTACGTTAAATGTGATTACGTTAATTACGCCATTTGTTGTGGTTCAGTGAATGACGCCAAAATCAACCAAAATAAATTTGATTGATTTCCTGACTTATCATTTGTAAGTATACATACTATGACGTTTTCAATCAAAGTGACACTTTGATTTAATCACATCAAAAATCACAATCATCCCAAATGTACACAAAATAAAATTCTCACATATTTCACCAAGTGTCCAATTTCCAAATTTCCCGTACAACATCCAATTTAATGGCAGCATCATCAGCAACAGATTCTCCACGACCAGCCATTGGAATAGACCTGGGAACAACCTACTCCTGCGTGGGAGTCTTCCGCAATGGCAAGGTGGACATCATCCCAAACGACCAAGGAAATCGCACCACACCCTCATATGTTGCCTTCAACGACTCCGAACGCTTGATTGGAGATGCAGCCAAAATGCAAGTCTCCTCGAACCCAACCAACACAATCTACGGTAACCATCCTAGTGAAATACAAACGTTTGCATCTCATGAATCAATCAATGTGTTGTAGATGCAAAACGACTCATCGGACGCCGTTTTGACGACCCGGTCATCCAACGGGACATCAAACTGTGGCCGTTCACGGTGGTGAGCGAGGACAGCAAGCCGAAATTCGAGGTGCAATACCGAGGCGAGACGCGTCGCTTCTTCCCGGAAGAGATCTCCTCGATGGTGCTCGGGAAGATGAAGCAGATTGCCGAAGCACACCTCGGGGCTCCAGTGAGCAATGCGGTGATCACTGTCCCAGCATACTTCAACGATTCGCAAAGACAGGCGACCAAGGATGCAGGCACGATCGCTGGGTTCGACGTGCAGCGCATCATCAACGAACCTACAGCAGCAGCAATCGCCTACGGCCTCGATAAAATCGTAATGCAGGTTCTAAAACATGCATCCCTTGTACACCTCATCGTTGCATTGCAGGGCGACCCCGAAAAGAACGTACTCATCTTCGATATGGGCGGTGGGACCTTCGATGTTTCGATTCTCAACTTGTCGGATGGCATCTTCGAGGTGATGTCCACGTCAGGAGACACCCATCTTGGAGGTGAAGACATCGATAACAGAATGGTGCAGTATTTTATAGATGAGTTTCGGAAGAAGACCAAGTTGGACCTCACAGAAAACAAACGCTCCTTAAGACGGTAAAAAAGATCTTTTAATTGCAACCCTTGTTTATTGGAGTTGTTTATTAGGTTGCAAACCGCTGCAGAAAGACTCAAAAGATCACTATCATCCAATACGCAAGCAACAATCGAGATTGATTCATTATACAATGGGATAGACTTCTATTCAATGGTTTCAAGGGCGAAGTTCGAGGAGATCTGTTCAGATATCTTCAGGGCTACCTTGCAACCAGTCGAGAAGGCTTTACGGGATGCAAAACTTACAAAACACCAGGTGTCAAAATGCAATCCGTAAATAGCAGATTGGATATCAAACTTCTGTTTTCAGATCAATGAAATTGTACTTGTTGGAGGGTCGACCCGCATACCAAAAATTCAAGACCTCCTCGTCCGGATGTTCAACGGAATGGCCTTAAACAAAAGCATCAATCCAGATGAAGCTGTAGCCTATGGAGCTGCCGTCCAAGCTGCAATCATTTCTGGAGATCATTCCGAGGCCGTGAAGGATGTTCTTCTCTTAGACGTGACTCCGCTTTCATTGGGTATTGAAACAGTTGGAGGTGTCATGTCAGTGCTCATCGAGCGCAACTCGACAATCCCCCGCAGGGAAACGAAAGTATTTGCAGATAGCTTGAATGCCCCGCATCGAAATTCTTCACCTAATCGTAATGAAACGTCTTTCAGTTGTTCTCCACGTTCGCTGACAATCAAACAACGGTGCTCATTCAGATCTTCGAAGGCGAGCGCACACTAACGAAAGACAACAATCTGCTGGGCAAGTTTGAGTTGACTGGCATACCACCTTCACCACGAGGAACACCACAAGTTACCCATTGAACAATTACTTTTTGCTCGACATTCCGTTCATTGCTTTCCTGTTCCAGATTGAAGTGTCGTTCGAAATCGATACAAATGGGATTTTGAGTGTAAGTGCGACTGAGACTGCTTCGCGAAAACGCAAGAACATCGTCATAACCAACGATAAGGGACGGTTGACCAAGATTGAAATTGAGAAGATGATCAACGATGCTGAGCAGTTTCGGCTGGAGGATGAAGTTGCTCGAGAGAGGGCTGAAAAGCGGAGCTATTTGGAGGAGTACATCATGCAGATTAAAACATTTGTAAAGTGTCTTCTAAATTCGTAAACAATCGTAGACTCAATCGCTTTCTTGTACTGTGTAGGTGACACATGAAGTGGACGATGAGCATTTGAGTGCGGACGAATTGGCCTTCCTTGAGGAGAAAGCAGATGAAGCACTGTCATGGATTGAAGAAAATCCGCAAGCTCCACCAGACGAGTTTATAACGCGTCGAGTTGCTCTCGAATCGACTTGTACTCCGATTCTATTGAGGTTGTTTGCGGCTGGGCTCTTCCCCAATACTGATATTAGCGATCGGCATTTTACTGGTGCACCCGTCGTCGCTAATGTTGATAAAACTCCTTCCGAAGTGTCTGAGCATGGACCGAAAATAGATGATGCTGATTAGCTTTTACATATTCAATTTCTGAAGTTGCGTTTTCTAAAAATTGATCTGTTGTTGAATTTAAATATATTGGGCACTTCATCTAGCATTCCTTTTATAAAGAATTCGCAAACTTCCTTAGGTGCTTTCGCTGTCTCCGAGAAGTCTCAATCTACAAATTCTTCTCAATAGGGAAGAGATTTCAAACAAACATAATGTTGTCTAGTTCATAAATAATTTGATTAATTCTAGGTGAGGTAAAATAACATTTGCCACATATTGGAAGAACAAATAAGCAGTTTGGGGTACTGTTACATTAGACATAAAAAAATATTCCATAAATTATTTATTCTTGTATGCTCAATATCTTAATGAAAATTTAATTATTTTATTTCTGCAGAAACTTATTCAAGCATCTATATATTTCTACAATTGAATATTTTCTGTCTAGAAAGATTATAAAATTTTAAAATTATTGTAAAATTTTAATGCCAATGGTGTTAATATTTATACTTTGAAATAATAAATGCATAATCACATCACAATTGAGTATTTGGTTAAAATTTCAGTAATAACATGATCAGGGTCACATACAGGTTTTAAACACTTTCATTTATAAAACTATGAAGTAATCGCGAGTTATAAATAAATAAAATTTACTTATATTCGTCATTTTAACTGATTTTTCCTAATAAATATTTAATTTTCTGATAATCAGTTTTTAAACTACTAGCGACGCCTTGTGTCAAATAGCCCAATGTAGCTTAGCCAAGTTTAAAACCGGGAGTAAAGTTGTTTTTAAACTACAGTGATACCTCGTTAATTTGGTAGTTTAAATATTCTGTTCACAGTTCATGGCTATAAATTTAATTGGCGACTAATTAAATTGCAGCAGTCTCTTAAGGTATTGTTTAACAATTTATTATTTCAATAAATACAATAGGTCATAATTTTTGGAGTCTCCTTGATCATTATGGAGAACTACAAACTGCCAGGCACATCAGGAAAGCATCTACGAGCAGTGAGGACTCCAACAGCAGTCATTTAACACTTGACAAATATGGAGAACTTTCAAGCTGTCAGCAGAGACAGTCTGTCTCTGCTGTCAGGGACATTTGAGAAGCATCTCCAAGCAGTATGGATGTCTGCTGCAGATAAAGATAGTCTGGCATGTTTTCTTGGAGTTTGCTCAACCATGGAGAACTACAAGCTGCCAGTCATATCAAGAAAGCATCTCCCAGCAGTATGGATTTCTGCAACAGTCTAAGGTATTGTTTTACCAATATTTCTACAAATAAATGATGTTGTAAACTTTATATGATATCGTAACACACAGTGTAGTGTAGTAAATTTTCATATATGTGGTGTGGTCTTTCACAATTTGTAGTTGTGGTGCATTCTGTTTTAGGGCTTTTTCCTCATTTGTCTTTCCTTGATATTAAATTAAAAATCGAATTCTTCAGATTCTTTTCGTTAAACTTTGCGGCTTGTTTACCTTCTTGGTTATCTTGGATCTCTAAACCACCAAAGTATAGATCCACCACGTTATTCCCTCTTGTATAGTCGGTCCGATGAGGGACGGTTTTATAATCACATTAGCAAAGTTTCAAACCACTGCAATAAAGTGGTACTTTACTCCCTCTTGAATTAACACAGTAGTACTTCGTTAATTGAAACTTCCGCCATCTATCGCATTTTAGAGCGCGTCATCAGAGACGCCATTTTCTCTCTAGAGGTTCTCTCAATGTTCACTCACTACTATTTGTATTGCACGTTTTAATCGTAGGAAAGAAGTGAATAAAGTTTTCATTATATTTTTTATCGCAAAACCATAGAGTATTTTGGGTCTGCCTCATTATGGAGGAATGAAAGATTAATGCAGATTGTAGTACTCTTCTATAAATATTTCTCTGCGACATTTGAGAAGCATCCCCAAGCAGTATGGACGTCTGCAGCAGTCCCTTAAGGTATTGTGTAACAATTTATTTCATTAAATATTATATGTTATAATGTATGTCATAATTTTTCTTATTTTAGAGCCTGGGATGTTTTTGTGGAGTCTGCTCGACAAATATGGAGAACTTGCAACCTGAACATATAATTGTATTTGCTATTATAAAGTCTTTATTTATCATTGTACAGGTTCAAGGAAATGAAGGCTGTATTGATTTCAATAAGCTTTTGTTGCTGGAACATCAAGCAACAATGGATAAGTGGGAAATCTTAAGTTGGTGCAAGCTCTATTACTAGTGGAATAGACTTTGTCCATTGCTAGGGACATCACCAGATTGATTGCATTGATTGCCAGAGATATTTACAAAACATGTCAATGCTGTATTGGTCCTGCAGCAGTGTCTTAAGGTATTGCATTAATACTTTATTTTTATAAATAAAATATGTTATAATGTATGACGGCCGGGCCTGTCCAAGAAGTCGCAACTCAACTTCCACGACACAATGGCGCGCTTCGTTCCTCGGCGTCGTGGCCATCACCAAAAAACATGTTCACCGCGGACGATAACTCGGCGGTTACGTCCAACCCCTCTTCAGCGGACAACTTCTTTGCCGGGCAGCTCAAGGATTTCAACAACTCCCGAGCAAGCGATAAACTCGCGAGAGACGTCTCCACGTCCTTGGAGACGTAGGAGATTTCGATGGTCAGGAGGCAAGGGGCCGGATAAGTGTATTGCGGACTGCAATAAACTCGTGTATCGATAACTGCACTTGTCATGCTCTAATTCGGATAAGATTCAACTTTCTGCTTTGCTATATTGTAGGGCTCGTGTGAACGTGTGCCAGGTACGCAGCTACTCGGACGCGCAGGGCATCTGCCAGCCCTGCCATGAGTCTTGTGATACGTGCCTGATGCCGGCCAGAACAACTGCCTCACGTGCTCACCAGGGCACTGAATCGATTATAAGTAAGTTCTGAATGTCTCACTTGTTACTAACATTACATGTGTAAACATTTGCAAGATTATAATATTGGCATTTATAATTAAAACTAGTCTTAGTGGGGTAGAATCAAATTTGATTCTCAATCTGAGGAAACATTGAATGAAACTAGTTTACAATCTATGGAGCTGAATCATTACCATAATTAGAAATTATGTAGAAATTAAATGCATAAGGGAATTAAAAAGCGAAATTGTTTAATAATTCACTGATAAATCAACATATTTATTGAAATAAGCTGAAAGGCTCATTTATAACTTTACTCATCAGCTCTTATCTATTGCATTTTTATAGCTACAAAGTGTTGAATGCCGATCAATGCCCATGAACATCAAGTTTCTTCAGTGATGCGAACGCTGTCATATACGTGCAGCGGTCTCAAAAATGATCTGCCGTGTGACCTGCCTGCCTCAGTGGTAGCTTGGAGCTGGAGAGTGCAGATCTGATTGTCCCGAGGGCTTCTCCATTATTCCTGTCGAAATTGTCATGGTAGGTGCAATAATCAATGTCTGAAATGTATTTAATGTTCTGTTGATTTTAGGTTGCAAAAATCTCGCATATAAGCGCCGAATTAATCTGCAGGCGTACGTTGTAGCAGCGCAGCCCGTCTCTACGCTGCAGTTCGTCAATCCGTTTAAGTTCATTACTGTGCCAGCGATCGAACATTAAGTTTCTTCCAGTGATATGTGGGCTGTCATATACGCTGCGATACGTGCTGCAGTCTCACACAGGATCAGTGCGTCACCTGCTCGCCTCAGTGATAGCGTGCCGCCGAAAAGTGCAGACCTGATTGCCCCGAGGGCCTCTACAAGACCAACTATGGGTGCTACAAATGTCATTATTCCTGCTGAAATTGTCATGGTATATGCGGTAATCAGTGTCTAAAATTTATTTAATATTCTGTTAATTTTAGGTTGCAAGAATCTCGCATATAAGCGCCGTATTAATCTGGAAGCGTACGTTGTAGCAGCGCAACCCGTATCGTCGCATGTATGCCCATAGTCATCCTCGGTATTCATAATTCTGCAGGTACCATGAATGTTCAAATCGTTAGAATCGTTTTTCACAAGCAATGCTGGATTACGAATCAGTTGCCAGCTGCATTATTGTGCAGCCGCATTGACTTCCATGTGATGTGTATAACGGCTCTGGGTGCTTAAGGTATTGTATTCATTCTTATCTATTTAATATATGAACAGATAAATCATGTTTCTTGGAGTGTGCTCAAGAAATATGGGGGAGTTCAAGTGGCCAGGGATATCAGAGTAGCATCTCCAAGTGATATGAGCTTATGCAACAGTCTCCTAAGGTATTGTTTAACAATTTATTTCAATAAATACAATATGTTATAATGTATGTCATAATTTTTCTTATTTTAGAATCTTCCATGCTTCATTTGAGTCTGCTCTACAAATATGGAGACCTTCAAGCAGCCAGGGAGCTGCAGCAGTGCTTAAGGTATTGTTTAACAATTTATTTTAATAAACATAATATATTGTATTGCATGTCATATTTTTTCATGTTTTAGAAACTTCTACATTTTCTTAGAGCCTGCTCTACAACCATGGAGACCTGTAAGCTGTCATGGACATTTGTAAAGCATCTCAAAGCTGTATGGGCATTTACACTAGTTTCTTAAGGTATTGTTTAACAGTTTCAATAAATACAATATGTTATAATGTATATCATAGTTTTTCTTTTTTTTTGATTATATATATAGTTTTTCTTATTTTAGAATATACCATGTTTTTGTGGAGTCTGCTCGACACAGGTTTGACAAATATGGAGAATTTGAAGCTACCAGGGACATTTGTAATGTATTTTCAAGTGGTATGGGCTTTTGCAGCTGTCTCTTAAGGTATTGTTTAACAATTTATTTCAATAAATTTATATGTTATATTATGTGTCAAATTTTTTCTTATTTTACAATCTTCCATATTTTGTTGGAGTCTACTCTACAAATATGGAGACCTTCAAGCTGTCAGGGGCATTTGTAATGCATCTTAAAGTGGAATGGGCTTCTGCAGCACTGCTTAAGGTATTGTTTAGCAATTGATGTCAATAAACATAATGTGTAGTAATGCATGACGTAATTTTTCATGTTTTAGAAACTTCTACATTTTTTTGTAGTCTGCTCTAGAACTATGGAGACCTTCAAGCTGCCAGGGACATTTGTCAAGCAACTCAAAGCTGTATGGGCTTCTGCAGCAGTCTGTTAAGGTATTGCTTAACAATTTATTTCAATAAACACAATATGTTATAAAGTATTATATAGTTTTTCTTATTTTAGAATCTTCCATGTTTTCTTGGGTCTGTTTGGCAAATATGGAGATGTTCAAGATACCGGGGACATTTGGTCATCATCTCCAAGTAATATGGGCTTCTGCATCAGTCTCTTGAGGTATTGTTTAACAATTTACTACTATAAATACTTTGTTATAATGTATGTCATTCTGGTATAGCTTTATATGGTATCGTGTGCATCATTAAAGGTAGTGCATTATTTAAATATATGTGGTGTGGTTTTTGACAATCTGTAGTTGTGGAATCTTCTGTTGTAGTTCCTTTGCCTCATTTGCCTTTCCTTAATATCTAATTAAAAATCTAATTCTCCAGAGTCTTTCTTGTTTAATTTATATTTTGTGGGTTCATTATTTTCTTGGTTATGCTTATGGCAGTAGCCACGGCAGTAGCAAAAGGCGGCAAATTTCAAACCGCGGGAATAAAGTGACGCTTTATTCCCTCTGAGATTTACTCCCTCTTGTATAGTAGGACCGTTGAGGAATTGTTTATATGGTCCCACTTAGCCAAGTTTCAAACCCCGGGAATAAAGTGGCACTTTATTTCACCAGTGGGCGCGAGCCTTTACCTTGTTTTACTCCCTCTTGTATAGTCGGTCCGCCGGGGAATGGTTTTATGGCCCCGCTTAACGGCGGGAATAAAGGAGCACTTTATTTCCATAGTGGGCGGGAGGCTTTACCTTGATTTACTCCCCATGTACAGTCGTACCTCGTTAATTCAAACTTCTTCCTCCACGCCATGGAGTGGAGTTTCCCTGGAAGTTTCAATGTTCACCCACCACCATATGTGCTAGTAGTAAATAAGTGAACATTTCATAATATTTCTGTTTACAGAATAATTTTGGGTCTGCTACATCTTAGAGGAAACAGAGGCTTGTATACATTATTCCTGTAAGTGCGATAGGTAAAGGGGCATCTAAATGTATTTCTTATTATACAATTTTTATTTATAGTTTGTGTTTCAACTACATGTTCAAGGAAATGAATCCGTCATCAATTACAATAAGTTGTTGTTGCCGGAACTTTGATAAATAATGGATAAGTGGAAAATCATCAGTGTTGTGCATTATTCGTGGCTAAAGTTTGAACCTTATATCAGGGCACTCTGGCTTTGTGACTCAATTTAGCACCCACCGAAGTTTGAAATAATAAGGTATACACTTGTTTGATTCAGCTGAATTAGATGTAACATGCA
>JARJDZ010006981.1:0-19314 GCA_030264555.1 Aleochara sp. GC000083
CACCTTGGGCCCATGCAAGAAAGAAATGCAGATAATGCAAAATATAAAGTGTAAGACAAAGATAACGAGAAGCGGCCCATTTTGCCTATGAACTTACCCGTCTCGTTTGTCTCTGATGGCAACAACTGGCCGAAATTCTGCGAGTCCGGCTGTCAGTTGTCGCCAAGTTATGCGCGAAATTATGCACGGCCAGCGTGCGGACGGCATCCCCAACGTGATGTGAGCGGGCGCGAATTCGTGGTCAAGTTGTGTCGTACGTGATGAAGAGCGATTCGTGCTGAGCGCTGCCGGACGGGACAGAGGTGAGCGATTTGGTGCGCGCATCGCACGAGCAAACAGTGGCAGTCGGCCGACTCGCGAGGATGCGACGCGTACGTGTGAGTGCCGTCGACGGTTGCGAATAAGGCGACGCTGGCGAATAATGAGCATCGCGTCCGTAGTCACCATCGCCGTCGTTGTCGCCCGCTCCAGGTCCTACCAGCGAATTCGCGACGAATAGGAGTCAAACGGCGCCGAGCGTTTGCCCTGTGTGGCGTGCGATTGTCGTCGTCGTCGGCTGGCCGATTGTGGCGTGTTCGTGCGGTTTTATGTGAGCGAAAGGAGTACGTAGCAGCGAGGAGTGTGCACACAAAATGGCTTCGGGTGATAATATCGAAAGCATCGAGGTGGACGACAGCTCCCTGCTGTCGGCGGCGAACGCCAGGGGATTCGCATTGGGGCCCACACACAGCGCCGACATTGAAGGTAAAATTCGCAACGGGCCGCACGCACCAGAGACATCTTCATTTGCTTGCGGCCCCCCAGTAGTCATGCTTGCATGATAACGAGACCGTAGCGAATTATACCCTCCCATTTTCTCATCGAAATGGGTCATTATAAGCATTTCAATATCACTCGATAGCGCATCTTTGTTGGTAAATATGCGCTGACTGTGCCATTGAAAATGCACTCGAAATGTCCATGCAGCGGCCAACAAATGAATCACCATCATCATCATCAGTATACAAAGCGTTCTTGTAATGTGATGGTATCACCTGTCGAAATCGCACTCTCGACATGTGAAAATCGTGTCGGTTATCTAATCAACTTTAGAATGCTAGTGAATCATCCATATTTTCTGCTGGTTATTAAAATATTTCGCATTGTTGCATTGCTCGAATCGTAGTTTTCCATGTGAAACAATCGAGCAGCGATGATCGTTGCGTTTTTGTTTTGATTTGTTGATTCAACGCTGATTGTCATTTGTTTTTGCAGATAACCGCCTCCAAGGAAGTGCACGACTCAGCGGCCAAGATGTGAGTTGAAATTTTAATCGAGTATCGTACGAATCACGTGACGTCTAGCAACAAAAAGAGAAAGTGGGATTTAATTTGGTCGAAATATTGCCGCACATCATGGGAAAGCCAGCCGCGCGCGATGAGCACATCAAGCAAGGCCAATGCATCCGATTGCATTTTCTCACAAATGCTTCTAAAAAAAAGAGGCGTCCAAACCTGTCCCACCGGCGAAATGCGTTCGTAATTGTTGCCACTCGCAATTAATTCGTGTACTGAATGTGCGCGAACTAGTCGGCCAACATGACAACACAATAATCAATGAGGCCCCCATTGAAGACGATTGTTCGGGTTCGAATGTTGTGCGTAATTCAATTAATGATTGATTTCGAGGTGGCAGGCAGCCGGATAACAATAGATGCACGAGCCGTGATTTTCTATGACATAAAAATAGTTGCCATCATCAGGCGAACATTTTCGTTCAATTACGTTATTTTTAAAGTTCGAAATATGCTTCTTTGTAGGATATGGTGTCGAAAACGCCGCTGGCGACAATGCCACGCACGAAAGCCGAAAGAGAACGCGACCGGGAGCGGAAAATTGGCCATCGTCGTGTCGGCGTTGGCGGCGAGATCACGTACAAAAAGATCCAGACGACGCAGATTATGGGCTCCATTCAGCTGGGTACGTAACAGATTACTTATCATCATCGCGTTTGCGCAAGCGGCTTTCGGCGTAAGATGCCCTGCTAATTATAATTAACAGTGCCCACCAGTTTAGTGTGTTATCTTATCTGAAAGCCGCGCAATTCAGGAAAATTTGCATATGTTTAGTTGTTATTTTTTTAAGCGTGTACGTCATTTGTTTTATACATTGACTTTAGGCAACCAAATCTTCATTTAGTTAAACATGGTCATTTTACTCTTATTTAAATATTCTCATCACTTTTTTCAATGATGGGCATACCCCGCTCATGTACATAATTTCATGAAACGAATCATTGTCAGACAAAAATTGCATTCAATCAGTGGTTATTTGCTAAATATTAGTCATTCTCGGATGTACATGAAACGAAATTACTTCCTCCGTATTGACATAAATTGGTTTACTAAATTTGCTCTTAAATATTTCTTCACAGTTTGTCTGATATTACTTGTGTGTACATTTTAAAATGTTCATTGGTACCAGTACCATGCTATGCAATCCACTAGCAATATTGTGTGTTCGGTTGCCTAGAATCGTATTAAAAATGGCTTCTAGAATAATTTATTACATCATGTAATTATAATTTGTTAATTGGTGAATCTTGTAGGTATACAACATGCGGTCGGCGGCCTCGCGTCGAAACCAGAGCGCGATCTCCTCATGCAGGACTTCATGACTGTGGAAACGACAAACTTCCCCATGCTAGGCTCAAATCATACGCCTGCTCATCACTATTCCGAGTTTAAGTTCAAGAATTACGCACCGATAGCATTTCGCTACTTCCGGGATCTATTCGGCATCCAACCCGATGATTTTCTTGTAAGTTAATCGTCTATAATTAATTAGCAACACAATTAGCCAGATATAATTATAATACGAATATGTTGTAGATGTCGATGTGTAGCTCACCGCTTCGTGAATTATCCAATCCTGGCGCGAGTGGTTCAATATTCTACTTAACCGACGATGACGAATTCATTATCAAAACGGTACAGCATAAAGAAGGCGAATTTTTACAAAAGTTGTTAGCAGGTGCGTATCAACTGCAACCATAAATCATGTCCAGATAGTTGAATGAATCTGCTTGTAGGTTATTACATGAATCTGAATCAGAATCCTAGGACACTTTTGCCGAAATTCTTCGGCCTGTACTGTTATCAATGCAATAGCAAAAACGTACGCCTCGTCGTCATGAACAACTTACTGCCCAGCTTCGTTACGCTGCATCAGAAGTACGATCTGAAAGGCAGCACGTACAAGCGCAAGGCGTCGAAAGCGGAGCGCCAGAAGCGTTCGCCCACGTACAAGGATCTTGATTTCATGGAGCATCATCCGGAGGGCATCCTCATGGAGGCAGACACGTACTCGGCGCTCGTCAAGACAATACAGCGAGATTGTCGCGTGCTGGAGAGCTTCAAAATTATGGATTACAGCCTGCTGGTAGGCGTTCATAATTTGGATCAAGCTCAACGTGAAAAAGCGGTAACTATTACAATTTTCAAAACACCTGGTGGAATTTCAGCCTAAAATCGTATATGTTTAGGATCGGAAATCTCAGGAGAACCTGGAGGAAGTGCCCGAAGAGGACGGTGAAGGCGATGCGAACGCGACGATGCTCAACAATGAGCGTGATCGCGAACGCGAAGATCGCATCGGAGCAGCGGCGTTGAATCGTAGCCGCTCCATCAATCGACAACGGCTGGTGGCGCATTCGACGGCGATGGAAAGCATCCAGGCCGAATCGGAGCCCATCGACGAGGAGGACGACGTGCCGTAAGTTGCAACTAGCCGCGCGAATGCGCGTTTCGTTTCAGTTGGCTTCGTTCGTGTTCGCTCCCACCTACGTTAACAGTTAGCAGCTGACAATCAATGTAATTCCCCTCTCATAACGCATCACGTCTGACTGACTGCTCTTCTTTGCAATTTTCTCCAGTGTTGTTTATCTCATTGCTCTTCTCATTCGAAATGCATTTATCTTGTCAGTATGTGGGACACCGGCCGGGAACTGCCTTTCATGACAGGTCTGAACAGGTACTGAACAAATCAGCAAAGATCTTTACTACTGCATATCTATTATATACTGCATTCGTGTGTTTTGTTGGCTATGTGCTCTTGGTGTTACTGCACAAATTGATTGCGAACATCTCGCTCCCGAGCGACCACACCGAATTCGATATCAATGACAAACCGAACAAATTGCTCTTGCCGAATGTACAATGATTGTCGATTGTGTTTTTCGTTCCATTTCGATTTTCGTTTCTTCACTGACAATGAGAAGGGCGTCAGTTCTGTAGTATCGAATATTACTCAAATTACTCAAATGATCTGATGTTCTGCTCTTATCACTACTTTCATTTGTTATTAGCTTATATTACTTGTTTGTTTTGAAGACTAAACGTTTATTTTTTATATTGTAGTCCAGGAGGTATCCCTGCACGAAATGCCAAAGGAGAACGATTGTTGCTATACATTGGTATCATTGATATTCTTCAGAGCTACAGACTCAGAAAGAAATTGGAACATTCATGGAAATCATTAATACATGATGGTGTAAGTACAATCTATTAAAGGCGCAAAATATTTGACCAAGTTTGTTAAACATTTAAGTAAACAATGTTCTATTTTAGGATACTGTATCAGTGCATAGACCCAGCTTTTATGCCCAACGATTTCTCAACTTCATGGCCGAGAAAGTGTTTAAGAAGATTCCTTCGCGTGAGTATCTCATTTTATTCTTTATCAAATAGCGCTTTTCAGCCGCGAAATTAACGGTTTTTGGGTTGAACCATTCATATACGAAATATATGATGTGTTCATGCATAATTTATACAAGGTGCTCATTTTAAATTAAACATCAGGAAATGGCAGAAACAGAAATAGATGAAAATTCATTCTAATATTTTCATTTGTTTCTGTTTATTGGAGTTATTACTGATATCACCACGTATAAAAATTGTCATACATTTTGAGAGAACATCATCGCCGTAGTTGATGTGTATATTGCATCTACCACGTAATCTTTTGCCAGGCCCTCCCGTAACTTTTACCCCGTGTATACGAACACCACCCAGACGATGTTGTGTGTGGTGTCTTTCTCTAAATCTACATCTCTGTTTTTTCACAATTCTCGTCTCAGCGGATGCAAATATATCATACCAGCGTGTGTGTATTGTATCTCTCTTTTTCTCTATCTCTTACATATATTTTATTTTTGATGTGTGTATGTTTCAATTTCAATGCTTCATGTAGTGGATTTGCCCGAAGTTAAAGGCAACCATCGTAAATTCCGCACATTGGTAACGAGCTACATAGGTAACGTCCCCTGTAACGTAAATTTACATTTAGCCGACTGTATGTGCAGCTAGCGACAACTTCACATAACTTTCAAATGCAAATTAGCGCACTTCTTTGACCACGCGAGCTTTCCATACAGCGGCTATCATTAATTCGATGTTAATTTGCGTTCGTACTCGCTGTATATGTGTGTGCTTATGTTGTTTTATCCTTTGCTTTTGGCATTTCGATTGCCTTTTTTAAAAAACAAATGTAACACATAATTCTACCCAAACATCCGATCTCACTTCAAGGGCTATTTACATTTCTAATGGTGCATTGACACTTTCAGTTTTTGTTTGCTACGCTTGAATACTCGTGTAATTACATTAACATTACGTGTTAAATGTTGTATTTATTAAACATGGATATATTCACGTGACAAATTTATACAGCTCGAAACTACAAACTAACTCAACTCATTTGCTTAATACTTAATTTGATTATTTGATTGTTGATGTTTTATCGTTATTATTATACGTGTTATTGAATTTTGCATTCGGCGTAGTCGTTGATGACGCTAATTAATGCTTTCTCTCATTGCAGCCCTGAAGCATTCACCATCGAAGAGAAAATCGTTGTCACGGCCCACTCGAGGCGTGCATGATGAACTGGACAACAACAGTAAGTTTCCTTTGATTGCATTTTTTCCACGACGTGTGCCATGCTTTCAACGACTAATTAGATTGTTTACGATTCATTTCACACGCCTCTTTACTTATTATCCTCATTACTATCACGTAGTTATCGATTGATGTGTTGCGTGTGTGCTAATCGAATTGTTGTTTGTTGTCTAGCTTCCACGCAAGTAAACTCTAGTCAACAGAACGGAAGCAAGACCGGTGAGTGCTTTGAATTCATTTCAACTAACACTTAAAACTACTTAAAACGAATCATTCATACAACATCATGCATTCGTACTTCACCAACATTTCCGAGAGCAAAAGCAGGAGAATGATATGCATTGATGTCTTTGATGGCGAGCTTCTCCACCTTGAAAGTTTCAATGCGGAACGCTTTCGAGATGAGGACTGAAATTCGATACCTTGATTGTTTGTGGGCAGCAGCTTGGGCAACTTCTTTACGATCTGTTTCTTCCATTTGTGCAGCAAGCCCTACGGAGACGCTTCCACTGAAAGCATCGCCGCCGGCCACGCAAGCCGCCTCGTCGTCGACGGCGCTCACCTCGCCGCCGGCCGCCTACCCCGCCGTCTTGGTGGGCCGGCCGGCCGCCGAAAGCAAGCCGAAGATTCCGCCGCCGGTGCCGCCGCGCGGCACGCCGAAAAACAAGCGCGGTGGGGTCGGTGGTGGAGGCCTGGGGGGCGGCGGCGGCAGTGGCAAAGGTGCGCAGCATGTAGATATGCATGACGATGATGCCTTTTCTTCTCTGCTGCTTGCTGCCCGATCGCGTAGTCTGTCGAACGACGCGCATGATTCGCAGGGCTCCTCGGCGAGTAAGTTTGACGCTGGTTGTGCCCGTCCGAGAACACGTCGCACCAGCTGGCCTACTGCTCGCCACCGCAGCAGCAGTCTTGTTAGCTTGCATGTGCCTTTTGTAAATATGATCGTACGCAATTGCAAGCGGCGCAAGAAGTCGTACTGTGACGATATCTTGCAGGCATCCTTCACGCCAAATCGCATCGACGATGCGCGCATTGAATTGTTGCGCGCGTCTAATTCTTCCGATGAATCGTTGGAACTTGATGCTGGAAGCATGGATGCCAGCTTTGAGAAACTTTATATCAACGATTGGCCCATTTATGGGTACAAATACGGCCAACTAGTCAAACGGGCCGTATCGAATCAGTTTCTGAATCGACCGTTACTACTTGTTAACAGTTTGCCGATTAGATTTCCACCCGTGGCTTGTCGATAATGCCAGCTTTTGCATTTTTTGTCCAATAGCTTTGCTACATAGTTCGTTACGTATTTTAGTTGTTACAACTTACTTGTATTGTAGTCATTGTTCTTCTTTCTGTTAGGTTCAATTATTTATTGGGAAGTTCCACAGCGATATAGATGCAGTTTAGTGTAAACGTGTGCTTCACTTTTTCTCTTGGTCTTTGATTGATTGAATTCGTTTTCAAGTGTCGCTTTTATCGTTAAGTCGTTACCTGTTTAAGTCGATTCTTGCTTGTATGATCTCTAAGTTTGTTTGCGCTCAAGAGTGTTCGTTTGTTTTAAATTGTACTCTCATCAATATGCTAGTTTACATCGTGCTTGTGTATTTCTAGGTGTAGTGCCAAGCTGCTGCAGTACACCGCCCCCAACTTTTGATGAAGTGCTAGAACAACGCGCTGCTGGCGTGCCAGGAAGCGCCCACGACACAACAACCTCAACAACACCAAGTCGAACGCGCATTTCCACGCATACGATGCACGTAATCAAAAATTACCGAGAAGATGCTGTTAGGTAAGTAATTCTTTTTCTTGTGGTGATTACAATTTTAATTTGGGAATAATTTTAGCATAACTGATATACGTTTGGAGTCGAGAGCGGAGAACAAATCGTCATTGAGTGTCGAGTCGGGAAGTTCGGGTGCAGGCCATTCGAGCCATTCGCGGGGTTTGGCCTGGACGCCTCCAGCTTCTGTGGAGGGCTCGACACCAACGTGGACCGAAGGTACGCCGTCGTTTACAGAATCTTCCAGTAGTGGTGATATGGGTAAGTTAGCAACAAAACGTGCGTTTTGTTGATGTTGAACTGCATGCATTTATCTACTCTTCATTTGAAGGCATCAAACAAGCGAACGCACGCGCGCGCCCAAAATACGTGCTGCTTGTTGGATGACGATTTCTAAACGAATTCATTCTTAGATTAGTGTTATTGATTATAATATTTGCACTCTAATTGCACTCTACTCCAGTTTCAGTTTGGTTACCCTATACAGTTGCGCTCTATTGTACTCTTATCTTCATATTCTCTCTTTTCTGCATATCCTGTTCGAATATCGAAACGATAAAGCATATGTTTTGCAATCTTATGCATTTTCTCAAGCTGCCACATACGTGAATAATGTTGAAATATTTTACATAAGACACAGCAATTCGTAACGTATTTGAGAGGGGGATACACTCATTCAAATGCAGACCAGCAGATACGTACAAATTTATAATCAATAATTCTAGTCTAGAGAAATGTGATAAGAGGTAAAGCTTGTCCAACGATACGAGTGATGACTTATTCTTTTTCACATTTTGTTTGATGTTTGGTGCAATACATTTTTTGCGAATACGCCATTGCAATGAGCGAAAGCAAACAAACTGAAACACTGCAATTGTCTAGTGAGTAAGTAAGAACAAGAAACATGTACGCAGGCTGCCCAACGACGCCGCTCCGACATGGATCGAATACATCGTCGACGTCGGCGTCGAAATCGAAGTCAACGCACAGCAAGAAAACCGTGGAGCACGCAATCAACTGCCTAACGACGGAAATGGTGAGTGCTTGAATTATCGCCAACTATAAATTCACACACAAATCGTACACACGTTGAGAGATCCAGTGAAGACTCATGACTAACAACACCCAAGTAATAATAATGCACTTGTTGTTCTCCCCGGGGATGTTTTTTGTAACATGCACCAAACAATCGACACTAACGATCAGTGCGCGTGCCTTTCAAATGTTTGATAAGTTGGCAAACAAAGTTTGAGCCAAATTAGTAACATTCATTTGCGTAATGTACGATCAATTCTGGTATACTCTTCTTATTCTTGTCTTATCTATTCCTGTTTGCTCTCAACCGTTCATCACATCGCGCTAACCAATCAAGGAGCAGCTGAGGAATCGCGTCGAGAAAGACTACCACTAACTTCTCCTGCGAGTAGATAGCCAACAATAACTCTTAATTCGTCGCATCTGTTGTGTGTGTCAACTAAAACTAAATATTACCACTCAGTCCGGTCGCATCTGATGATACGCCACCGAGATGTCCAATATTAATACAATAAATGAGGGCTTTTTGAAATTTAATCAAGCAGGAAGTTACTAATTGAGACACTAATTGTTTCCGAACGTTACTTCAGTAATTGTTAACAATGAATATCATTCCAAAACTCGATTCAGAACATGATTGTATAGCGCATTTTTACATTATTTATTATTTATGCAGTATTAAGTTATACAATGAAACGAATTTGTTGTTCGTTTTCATCATATCTATTTTGCAATTGTCCTGCAAAATGTTTCAAATGCTTTGTATAATACTTAATAGGAATTTAGGAGTTTGTTCATGTGTGTTTTTGTTCAGTTGCAATTTCATTTAGTTAAACTAATCTTGTTTGGACAATAACAGCCTGTTTGATTGGATTAATTACTAGTTGCAAAAATACGTAGTTATACTGATTGCTTGTTTTCCAGACGATAGAAAAATTTTATTTCATTGACTGGTGAGGTTGCGGAAGCAATTGAAAAGCAGAAACAGGCACTGAACAAACTACGTTTCCAATGAGATTTTTTGAATCATTCCGTGATAGACAATTATTTAGTTAATTTTTACCTAGCAGATCCAAGACGCATTTCATTTGAATGTAATGTAACTGCATAGTAAGACATTCTTTCAACTTAATGAGATTACATGTCAATATGTGTATAATATTCGTAGGTAGGCTGATATATAAGCGAATTTTCATCCAGGATTTGATGCGTTATTTGTTAATGTATAAAAGCAATTTGTAACGAACGGTTTGCAATGCTTCACACATAATATACATAACATATGAATAAAAAATGAACGTAAGAAGCTTCTTGTACATGTGAGAGCAGTATTAGCACAGTGCATTCAATCGAATTGTAATTAATCTTAATTAAGGTTCAATCATGTATATCTTGTAAATGTATAGCTAGCAAATTCTTACAAGCCACGAAAATTTACATACCACTACATAATACATACGTAAACACGACGAGTTTGTACTATAAACACTTGCAAGATTGCTTTCAGCCTCATTCGAATATTTAGTTCTATTAGTAAAATTCTAATTTATTAATGTCGCGCCCTTCGATAACGTGAATTGTTTGAAAGGGGCGCTACTTTTATTTATATTGAGTGTGACCTGCGTACGAGAATATTCATTTCAATGATTTCTATTGATTGCAAATAACTGGCGTTTGTCGAAAATCATGTATCCAATCAATCCAATGCAATACAACCCATTTGACTGATAATTGTATCATAATTGTTATCTGATTAGAAACAAACGATAGTATTTGTTGCGAAAAATGAGGAGTACGATCCTATATCAAACGTTTTGTATTTGTACATTGAACACGAACACAGGCAAACAACAAACAAAGAATCCAACACAAAAAAACTTGTTACAATTGTGAATATATGTATGTACTTAGTATATAGGCGCAATTAATTGATTCATACATTGATATATATATAAATATTGTTATTAATATTACGAGGCAGTGAGACAGGAGATATTTTATTCGTTAAATGCAAATGTGTCAAATGCAACAATTTGTTTTCATTAATTGTTCATTCTCTCTAATAATTCTTATTCAAAATACAAACATTGTGAGTGTTCTGTAAGCGAACAACGATCTGGGAAAAGATGAAAGCAATTGCAAAATACAATAAATTATTAATTCAAAACATAGAAATTTAAATGCACCATGAAGGAGATCCTAGGCCGCAGAGAAAGACAATATAAAATATTTCAACATTAACAGCAATCCTTAACGAAAATTATGATAAATTTTGCTGGCCAGTGAAAGAAAGTTAATGAAAAGTTGGGCGCCTACAGCAACAAACAACAAAACTCGAGATCGGACCAATTTGCGGTTTGTGTTAGTACAATTAATTTGATTTGATATCTGCCTTTGTGTCGATACTAATTTTTAATTTGAGACTGATTCGTAATTAATATCAATAGACTAGTATTACTTAACGCCCTTTGTGTTCGAAATTGGCATTATCTTAGTTTGCCGTTTGTTACTTTATAATTAACACTTGCAATATTTTTTATGCATGTTTACTTGGAAACGATGTAATTGTATTGCATTCTTTTGGCGCATAACACGCATGGCACGTACGATATTTTTGGCTTTTCTCGTCAATTATGATTTGATTTCGATGTAAGATGTGTTTTAATTGATATTTCTGTTTTTAGACGCATCTGTGAGGAAACGTCGAGTAAAAAATTGAGCAAATCCAATGGAAGAAAGCAACGCACTCGACTGGGAGAGTGAAGTTTTGCACGCAACCGAGCTATGATGTTATTACGACTGACAACTAATTTTACGCAATGGAATAAGTTTGTTGCATTGTTTGGAAGCTTTAATGAAGTTTAATTGTGTTGAAACTGGGCAAGCGGATGCTTCGGGTGTTCAAAAGTATTATGTTGATCGACAAGGCTTTAATCAATATTTTATTTTCTATATATTTATATTATATACAAACTCCAAAATATCAACTGGGTGATATAACTATATCATGTTAGGTTTATATAATATATGTTTAGTTAGTCAAATTGTTAGGTACCAAATTAATTTATTGTATAGTCTCGTTGGTGCGAATCTGTGTGGATTTTACACTCCTATTAGAATGAATTGAAACGTGAAAGCTTTTACCAAAGTTGGTATTCCACTCATTGTATGTACATGATAAATAATTATATAAGTAATACTGCATCATTCATAGATATGTATAATATTTCTAGGTAGATAGGTATAAATCAACCCCTTTATTAAGAGAAATTTGCCCAAAATCTGAAACCGTTTATGGAGGAGGAATACATGTTTGCAAGACAATTTAAAATTACATAAATATTAGATAGTCCCAAGATTATTAAATTGTACATCCAACTGTTGTATATTGTAGCAGAATATAGAATAAGTTTGGATATATTCAGGAAACTCAAAAGAATTGTTGAACATTTTGTTAAATACTTGGTGCATCCAGTAATCCAATAACTACTTTCAGTTTATTATCGTTGATCTGATAATAACTATTGTAAAGTAAATTATGTGCCACTGTGGAAATATTCTGCATTTTTGATATATTGAACTCGCCCCAATCAATGTTTTGATAGTATAATAAAGTTTATGTAAATAAATTTTCCTATTAATAACTAATTAATAAGATTTGAAAAACTACTATTTGGTCTTAAAATTACAAATTTATAATTTCAAAATTAATTGGGTCCGTGATTCCCATTTGTAAGAATTTAAATTTTTCATAATTACATTTTACTAGTTTATTTAGTCGTATATTTGCGAATTTGTACTTTTAATATTAATTACCCACTTTGCGAATTCGAAGTTGTGTAATGACCAAAATGCGCATGCGCAAAAATTAGCTAGTGCTGCTACCTCACCAAGCGTCGTGTCATCGTGCAGCATCTGCCATTTTGTAGTTCGCCATCTTCGTCGTCGGATCACCGAATTTGTGCATCGTTCCCGAATTCTTTCTCCGAAGGGGTGTGTGTGCATATTGTATTCTTCTGGGAAATTACAAACGAAATCACGCCTAGGACGTGCATTGTAAACAGTGCCGTGTAGTTAGTGATTTTGTTGTATTATTATTTAAGTTGAAGTATGTCCATTCCGTTCAAGTACCTATCTAATCTCAGATCTGATTATTGTACGATACATAGAGTTCAGTTGCATTTGAATGCCTCATACATGTGTTGTGTCCACACTGCCGTTCTAAATATGAGTGTTTCGCGTTGTGTTTCTAGGCGAGGTGAGAGCAGTGGCGTCCATTGTGTAGTCGTGTTGCTTGCTGTGCCTGTGCGAAGTGCATATGATCGCCGCTGGAGAAGACAGAATTACCGTCCGAATACAGAACATGAAGAGGAGTAGCGCAAGGGACCCGCCGCCACGCAGCCGGCGCTCCCGATCTCGAATGGGCCGCTACGACGACAGCTCCGACGAGCGCATTACGCCCGAACGCATCCGCCGTCCAGGAAGCCGCGGCCGCTCGCCGAGCCCGCGGGCGCACTACGCGTACATGTACCGAGGACGGCCACGCTCGATCAGCCCGGAGTACGACAGGGCGTACTATGCACGCAGTCCGGAGAGGATGAGACCCATCGACCGCTACGACCGGGCCTACGGGCATCCGCTGCCCGAGGTGTCTCTGCACCGCGAGTACCGGCGCGAGGCGTTGCCGGCCCCGCACCATGACTACCTTTCCCGCTCGCCGATGCACCACGACCCGGCGCACATGCCTCCATCGCACCACGGCCATTACGGACCACCTCGCCACTCGGTGCCACGTGCGCCCTACGAAAAGCTCGAGAACAAGAAGGACAAGTTCCCCAATTACCTGCACCACATCCAGCCGGAAGACGATCCGCTGGCGACGCGCACGCTCTTCGCAGGTAACCTGGAGATCAACATCACCGAGGAGGAGCTGCGCCGAATATTCGGGCGGTACGGCGTGGTCGAGGACATCGACATCAAACGCCCATTGCCCGGCACGGGCAACGCATTCGCGTTCATACGATTCCAAACGTTGGACATGGCCCATCGCGCCAAGGTCGAACTTTCCGGCCAATACATCGGAAAATTTCAATGTAAGATAGGGTACGGGAAGGCCACGCCGACGACGCGTATTTGGGTAGGTGGGCTAGGTCCATGGACGTCCATAACGCAGCTGGAACGCGAATTCGATCGCTTCGGGGCTATCAAAAAGATCGATTACATTAAGGGCGATTTGCAAGCTTTCATATTGTACGATAGTATCGATGCTGCTCAAGCAGCAGTCAAAGAAATGCGTGGTTTTCCTCTAGGTGGACCCGACCATCGCCTACGCACCGATTTCTCTGACGTGACACCTGTAGCACCGTATCGCGCGAAGACGTACACCGAGGACGGGGCAGACTACCCGCGTCGTCCACCAGGTGACTACGCGGACCCCCCGTATGCCGACGGTGAAGGCTCCAGTGCATACAGCTCCCGGTATGCAGGTCGCAAGCCGTACGCCGAACGGCGGGCGAACAGTCGCGGCTGGTTCCCCGAGGAGGACGAATGGGGTCGACGGGCACGACCTGCCGACGGCGAGTTCGATCGACGGCGGTCAGATTCGCGTGGCGGCCGCTCACGATCACGATCCCCACGTCGCTCGATCGACAGCGACTCAGATAGCGGTTCGCGCCGGGCCGGATTGTTGGCCACGAGTCGTACGCTGCCGGAAGTCGCGCGCAAATGCTCCACCACGTGGCAAGGCGCGTTGATTCTCAAGAACTCGCTCTTCCCGGCCAAGTTCCATCTGATCGATGGCGACACTGACATTGTCGAGGGGCTCATGAAGGACGAAGATGGTAAGCATCAGCTGCGCATCACGCAGCGTCTGCGGCTCGACCAACCGAAGCTGGAGGACGTGCAGAAGCGCATCTCGAGCGCGAGCTCGCACGCGATTTTCCTGGGTTTAGCCGGGTCGACGGCGTCCGTGCACAATGATGACGCCAGCGTGCAGACGAGGCCGCTGCGCAATCTCGTCTCGTACTTGAAGCAGAAGGAGGCGGCGGGCGTTATCTCCCTGCTGAACAAGGAGACGGAGGCAACGGGCGTTCTGTATTCGTTCCCGCCGTGCCCGTTCTCCACGGAGCTGCTGAAGCGCAGCTGTCACAATCTGCCCGATGAGGCGCTCAAGGAGGACCACTTGATGATTGTCGTGGTACGTGGTGGCACTGCCTAAATGGCAACGAATTGAGAAACCCAAAAGTGTGGTTGATGATGACGATGACTGAAATGATGATATTGAATGCGATTTGGGGGAGATATGCGACGAAGAGTGCATATTGTGAGGAGCTGCTTGCAATGTCTGTATGGTCGCGTTAACAGTGGATTTGCGTTTCTTACAGCACTTACAGAAATATGGGCATCATGTATCTGAATTAAATTTCATGCACCATAGGTATACCCTTTTATTTCTATTATAATTTCAACCAACGCCCTATACACATGTTTTACCAATGATCAGTCGTTTGCGTTACATATTACATACATACACTTTTGGGACGTAACAAATTGGAAACTTGTTTAACATTGTCGTATTTTTATCGTTTAATTTTACATACTCTGTTTAATACACTATGTGTAAGGAAAGCTGTTGAAAAACATTCGCATGTACCCTTAAATGCTCCACATGATTTTATTTTTTCACTGTTTGCACTTCATCGACAATTTTTCCCTTCCACGTACTTGTAACCATGTACTTTATAAGAACAACCAAACGCGCGTAATTACATATTTTTAATAGATATCAACATGTTTGGTGTAAATAAACCAGCAATTATACATGATAATATTAGAATATAAATAAACTTGAGTTAATAGACTCATGTGAATTAATTAATAGTGCATGGGTGATTGTAAATCTTACGGTAACATTAAGCATAGTTCAATATTTCAAAGATTTTTCCCCTGCCCAACAACTTTATAAAATACTTTGAAACTGTAGTTTACAGCGTTCTATTATAACGACTGGACAAGCATCATTACTTCAGGTTTTAAATATCCTTGTTGCTGGGATGTTTCACTTTGCCATTGGAACGCAAGAATGGTGGCTGGAACCAATCGTAAATCAAATAGGCTGGATTCTTTGTCTCCTTCCTCGAATCGATGACCTGTGGGAGACACCAGGATGAAATCTGCAGAATCCACTTCAATGTTCTCTTGGACAAAATCAAAAACTTCGGAAAACTTCTCGTACACCGAGAATGTTCCCTGGAACAAAATGAATTTGGTAATTTACATAGCATGAGTTGCATTAACTAATATACCTGTAGGAACAACCCATCAGGAAAGCGAATACGAATGATTGCAAACTTGTATTTTCGAATCTCTCTCAATTCGTCTTTCTCGCGCATCGCTTTGGTTCGCAGCTCCAATTGCTTTTCTGCAGCTTCAGTTCGTCGCTGTTGTTCACGTTTCAACTCCTCCGCGCTCATTGCATAGAAGTCGTGGGGTAATTCGTTTCGTTGAGAGGCCTGAGCCGGTGACAAAACTTGAAGATTTCGTTCTAGTTCCAGTTCAATTCGTTCTTCTGATTTCAAAGCGTCTCTGAGGTACTAAAAATTTACTCAATTTACAAGTAATTTTCATTAAAAATGTAAACTTACTTCCAGAGTGTCTAATCCTGGTATGTTCTTCACGTCAAACACGTAGAAATCTTCATCAGCGTCATTGTGCTTCAACGTTTGACGTTCGAAACCAGCTCCCTGTAGTAATTCGGCAGCTCCGAAAATGGGTTCTACTTTATCACGAAATGTCGCATTAGAGCATCGAATCTTGTGATACTTGGGTTCATCTGGATTCGCCAAAATATTATCCAGGTATTTGCATAAAATATCTACACAATCCTTAACCTAAAATGGGAAAATCCCTATTAGAATACATCTACAGGTTTCATCTATGTCTTACTTTAGTCCGATTATAATTGCATGACTGGATCATCAAGCATGCTGTAATACCTCGTTCTTCATCCAATTGTTCAAGCAGAAATTCCTTAATGCGTCCTTTCCACTCTTCTTTGGACAAAATCTCCTCACTAATTAGGGGACATTTGAAGAAGACTCCATCAGCAACCAAAAATGGTGAAGCTTCCATGGTTGTTGTTGAAGGTCTAGTTGTTGAAACTTGTTTGCCACTTTCATTGCCTTTCTTTTCAGCTTCAAGTTCACGTCTAACTTGTGCTTGTATAGCAGCTAAAGATGTGTTAAAAGCTGTATCTTTCCTCTGGCTACTTATCCTAGCCATTGCAGCAATTGCTGCATGTTGGGTGGCATCTGTTGGTATACGATTTGCAGAAGGTGGTTGGTAACTAGCTGTAGACTTCTTGCTTGGACCAACAATATTAGCAGTGTCATCACTCAATTTATGACCTGGCCCAGCTAGCTTAAATTTGGCCTCAATTTTTTTCTTTGCAAAGAATTTCTTGATTTTCTCTGCCATTTTATTAATTTATATCCTTGGAGTATGTTCTTTGGGTAATTTAAGTCTTGACACACTTGCTTTCAATTCTTCAATTGCCTTTGATGTTGCTACAAAACATTTCCAAATACAATTTATTTCATATAGTTGCTATCTAGGTGTATTAGCTACCTGGTTTCATAAAACGCTCACAAATACTTTTGCCAAAGATTGTCCATGCAACAATTATAAATACAATATTGGCAATTAGGATGAGCGTGAAGCTGTAAAGTAGTGTTAGCTGAAACTCGTCAAACTCCAGTTGCAAGGAGTGTGGTATTGTTTCAGCTAAACTGTGCAAGGATTTCTTTTGATCAAACAGAACTGCCGACTCACTCACTAGGGTTGGAATGTGGTTGACATACAATAGTATCGTCTGAATGACCGTGGAATTTAACAGTTGGTCAAAAGAAAACGAACTCATTACTCACATCGAATGTGTAGCACAAAATTACGAATACTTTTGTGGCTTTGACATTGTTAGGAATCAGAACGTATGCGGGATATGTACCTTTATGAAAATCTACTGCTGTGACAAATCAGCGGACATTTGACAGTAATCAAATATCGCCTTTGACATTCATCAATGTCTTAACCGTTCTAACCACGCTAACAGTCTCTGACGCTATCCACAGAACATCTTGCAAAACTCTATTCTAACTTTGGACAGGTATTAATTCAGTTTTCTTGTGGAGAATCTAAGTGTATTAAAAGTGCCTTCACTCAAGTTAAAAGCACTCAAGCATTGATATTGGAGATTAAGTAAATTGAACTACTGACTTTGCTTTTCACCATTGTCGTTAAATTATAGGGATCAACAAGATTGGCATCAGCAGCAGGGAGACTATGATACTAATTTAAATCTATTGTTTGGACATTCAAATTGGTGGTAAATGTTTCTACAGCAGCTTTATACATATGGTAATGTATAAACCATTTATAAAATGTAGCATTTAAATGCATGTGAGGTGGACTTTGGCAACTTATAGCTGTGATGTCTTCTGTTGTACCTCTTCTTTCTTGCTCTGCTTCCCTTAATATTAATATACAATAATATAATCTAACAGAGGAATTTCCATCAATGTATGGCATTTTGTATTAGTTTCCATATGATATATATAATCTAATGGATGTGGGTGATTTAGTTATTCTATATAAAATCATTCCTGTATATTCAATATGTGAGCAGGTAACCCTTTCCATTTATTGTTACAGAGTCTGCTACTAGTTGGAGTCTTCATTGCATGTTAGTGGAACTTCTATCAACATAAGGCATTTTGCATTGCTTTCCATATGGTGTATGTAATGGATGTGGTTGATTAAGGTAAAGTATCAACATTTCAGTCCTATATATCAAATATGTAAACAGATAACTTATTCTATTTATTATTTCAGAATCAACTACTACAATTGGAGTCTTCATTGCAAGTTGAAGGAACTTCCATTAACATAGCACATTTTGCATTGGTTTCCATATGGTGTATGCATTGGCTGTGGATAATTAAGGTATTACATCAACAATTCATTCCTGTATATCCAATGTATGTACAGATAACTTATTCTATTTATTATTTCAGGATCTGCTGCTTCAATTAGAGTCTTGTTTGCTTGTTAGAGGAACTTCTATCAACATGATTAAGGTATGGTTTCAACAATTCATTCTTGTATATCCAATATATAAACAGGGAACTCATTTTATTTATTATTTCAGAACTTGCTGGTATAATTGGAGTCTTAATTCCCTATTAGAAGAGCTGCTGTCAACATAGGGCATTTTGCATTGGTTTCCACATGATTTGTGTAATGACTGTAGTTGATTCAGGTATTGTATTGATAATTCATTCCTATACATTCAATATGTAAACAGATAGCTTATTATATTTATTATTTCAGAATCTGCTGCTACAATTGGAGTCTTCATGGCAAGTTGGAGGAGCTTCCATCAACATAGGCCATTTTGCATTGGTTTCCATATCATGCATGTTCACTCTGGGTGATTAAGGTATTGTATTAACAATTTGTTCCCATATATTCAATATGTGAACAATAACTCAGTATTTTTGTTGTTACA
>JARJDZ010006984.1:0-15936 GCA_030264555.1 Aleochara sp. GC000083
CCTACTGACTTTAAGAGACAAATTCCCATCTTTGCACGCAAATGCAGCGTTTTTAACGCTTTACAAAGTTTCTAATTATAACCAAACACAAATCAAACGTGACCACAAAGACTTACTTACATAACTGTACATTATTATTCCGAATGTGGTATCACTTTCTTGATTTCGTTTTCATTCGTGAAGAATCATTTGCGGTTTGTAATCAAACACTCAACGCACTTTATAAGACGTACGAAACCAAGTCAATCGCACATTGATGAGACGATCATCGTTGTTGTGTTGTTATTGTCAAATTTAATATTTCTGAAACCGCTGAGCTTGTGATTATTACACCGCATGGCAAACCGCTGCCGACAGTCGTACTCGTCGTGCACCACGCTAAGATCTACCAACACTTGGTAACTTTTTCGCGAGTTTTATGACTTTATGCGAAGCGCGTGAACGAAACGGCAAAACGATTTGTTGTTGTTTGTTATGCCACGCTCAAGCTGAATGAACCGACACGGCAAACGCGATGCGCACGTCTCGCTGACTGCTAAGTCGGTCACCGGTACCAGTGCTGCTGGTCAAAGTCAGAAAAAATCGCGACGCCTTCGCACGCCCGCTCAAAATGATGCGAGTTCATCAAACGTTCTCCAAAGATTCTGCCATTGCACATTAGTAGTCGTTTCAAAGTTGTATGGGTGGTCTACTCAAAATCCCAGCACCATGACCCGCTTTACCTATAATCGTTATGTTGGTTGCCTACAACATTGATAGATCAAGTAATTAATTTTTAAAATCTACCTTGATAAAATCTTATCAGACTACTCTCTAAATATTATAAAAAGATATATGACTGGCATAGCCTGAATTATCAGCCTGGTATTTGCATTGTATTCAAAGTAACATTCAAATAACTTACAAAACTACTCCCAGATTTTACTCGATCTTGCCTTGACATGTTGTTTTCTGCACACAGCAATCCCAATTAAACACATCAAGCGTTAAACGTTTGCAGCATCAATCGCACGGAATCTACAAATGGATGCATCAGTTAATTGTGTATTAATGACGATTATCAGGCAGCACAGCAAATAAAACAAAAGCTATTATGACAAATGTATCACAAGGTTATAACCTCAAACGACAATCAGTCTGAAAGAATAATTCGTAACCGGCACTTGCACTTACAACTTGCGAATGTGTGGCGATACAAATCGACGGTTTTCGTTGTATATTAGCACCTAGTCATTGCCACTGCTCGCTAATTGCACCTTTTGCCTCCAGTTAGATGCCATTTGATGCTGGTGCCCCCATAATTGGCGTTCCACGTCCGCGTGTTTGCAGCGATTACAGACTCACAATGCACGTATTCCAGCGAATCGATCCACAATAAACGACGACGAACAATGAAACCTTTGCTATTTGTTGCTGTTCGTTAAAGAATGTAAGTTTTCCAGGGGGCAGTAAACAACAAAACTGGAGAGGTCGAGGTGACACTTGTTGAACGTTTTGGAATGTAAATGAGGCCTCTTACGTTAGGCAATCCAACATACATCAGACGCCTTAAACGGTAAACAATATTTTTAATTTCTGCATAATTTCTCAAAATTTTATAAATACTTCGCATGATTGTTATCATAAATTGGTAGTGAAGTATGTTTAAAGTCATTGGTTAATTTAATATGTTGTTTTAAATTGGTATTCTGAAAATGTTTGTGTTTGTAGGGTTGCCTATAGTGATGACCGTAATTTGGAAAAAAGTTTGATTCGCACGAGTTCACTAGTTAAAAATAAATTATCCCGCAACGAATTACAACTAGTTAAGACATCGACCGTGGGCGCAAACAACAAGTCCTTATATTATTTTGAACTAGGACACCACCTGAGCGAAATGCACCAAAACAACTGTAACGTAGCGCAGCAGAAGCCAGCGTCTGCAACGTATTTATCGTCTTTTTAATTTAGATTTTTGAGCGCTGCGTCCCAACGTCCGACCGCGTTTCATTTTTATTTCACGTGGTCTTGCGATCAGATTCGGGTTTTTTGGCTCCGAAATGCGCCTGGACTGGACTGGGGCGATTCGCTCGATGTGCGTCTATTTGCAATTAACCCAGTTTTTCCTCCCATTTTTCTAGGACTCTGAAGGTACATGCGGACACAATTACAATTGTAAACATGCCGAGAAAAATTGCAAACGAAAATACAAAGTGTTCCCAATTTCATTTGCAAAATGAGCTCCAACATGCGTTTTTTCGGGGGCTCAATTGTTGAGATGCGAATACTCTGTGTTGGTTTCAAGTAGGTGGATAACATGTTGTTAAAAAACGGATTGCACAAAATTAGCGCAAAATTTGGGGTAAGTTGGATGCGATTATAGCAAAGGCGATGACAACGATGACAACTGAGTGTAAATATAGCTTAGATAATTTATGTCGAGTCGCGCACAGTTAACGAATGTGATACGAGTGAAAGATGAAATTGTGGTGACGATTTTCCATTTGGCGCTAGTCAACTATGCAGATTTATATTTCAAACTTTTACCTTTCTCATTTTCGAGTTTCTAGACTTCAAAAATCATTGATCAGTATCATTTTAACAACCTGTTTACAATCAAATTAATGTTGAATTATTTCTCTGTACAATGAGATTTAAGATGACATCTTCGAATGCGCAGAAAATTGATTAATTTCCACTATCACAGCAGATTTATACAAAACTTATTTTGTTTGACTAAAATTACAATGAAATATGACATAAACAAAACTGATTTCAAGTATGATTTCTGAAAATGATTTCGCTACCTATTAAAAAAACAAATTAAAGTGAAATTGGAACTGTTAATTACACTACTAACAACAAATGTCTCCTTCTTCCAATCCTGAAGGAATAATAGCTCAAACCAGTTGTAAAATTAGGCAAACATTAACAGGGAAAACCAGCAAAGAATAAACTAAAGCTACGATCGTCGTCGAGGCGTCTGGTTCGAGCATTTCATTCCAACTTCGCCACGTTTTGTAACTCCACCATCGCCACAGAGTTTGCCGATCGTACGCATTGAGCACACGCGTCGTCGACGCCGGTTTCGCATGCGGAAAACTCAGGAGGCAGGTTCAGTCGTCTCCGCACAAGCATCCACCATCCATCGAGCACTCAGCGCCAAATTGCGGTGCCAAATTCTGCGCTCAAGACATTCAATCAATCGCTGCTCATCAGAAAAGCGGAAATCGCCCTGCGATTTAAATATACGCGCAGCAGTGTTTAAAAACGTCTGCGAGCACACGATATTTCTCTAATCACTCGCTGCCGGGCAAAACAATGTGTGACGCAAAGCGGAATGCGAACGATATTTTCGCCTGCATCTGAGACTCGCCGCTTGCATTCGCGACCTCAACGTATCGAAGATTAGTCGGCAGATTTTCAGCCTAAAACAATTGAAAGTTTTGCATCTTAGTGTCATGCGTCAGTGAGTTGAACGTGGTGTGACTGAACTTTTCGCCGCCGTCGTCCAGGAATAGTCCTGAGCGCCAACTCGTCCTCGATGGTTATCTAACTCTTCGGAGCGCTTCTTCGCCAGGATCTTCGCTTCCGCAACGTTCGCAAGATGGTGATGGTTAAGATGCTGCAATATGAGCCTGTTTCCGATAACGACACGAAAATCAGGTGCGTATAGTTCGCTGGGGATTTGATTACGCCTAAAAATACATCAACGGCTTTCCTTGAAGTCCTAAAATCTTGAATGCGGCAATAAACGCACCGGCTTCGCACCGGGGAAATACGGCGTGAAACGACGTGAAGCAGGTTGCAAACGCGCACGCTTTAATTACAAACAAGTGCAACTAATTTTACTGGTGCGTTTTCGCGTCCGAATTGCGTACCCGTTCGCTGTAGTAGTTTAGTTTCCACCTATGCTATATGCATTTAAATTTAAATCTCTGTTTACTCGATGCTTGCCTTCGGCCATCGTTGCCATGCATTTACTACTCGAGTGTCGGCTGTAGCAAAATAAACAACGCGCTAATTTTGTCTTAAAATGCTGATCGTTGTTGTAATTCGATGTAAGAGCCTCTCGGATTCGACTGATACATGATTCACTTGTTGAACTGCGAAACTTTCAGATGGTCGACCAATCTAAAAGTAAATAATTCTAATTAGTTTCGCAATATGGTGAGCATTTTGTTAATTATCTACAAAATGATGATGCCAAACGTGTTTTTCGCTTTTTTGCTCTTGAAAATTGAAGATATTTTGCCCAATACTCGAAATAAAGGAAATAAATTCCAATTAGTGCCTCAACAACTAATAAATTATGAGATTCTTACGATGGGCTTTTGTAAAACGAAATTTCTAGCGAGCGCACGCATTCGAAACGCCTTATTGATGTGACAACAACAGCTGTTCTCTGACGATGGGACTTCGAATGTTTTCGCTATAATATGCTTTGCATTTTTCTGCAATGTGTCTTCCAAGTAATAGCGATTTTTATCACCCGCTTCGATTTGCTCGTCTGCGTCTGCGACGACGTCTGCCCAATGTTTATACAGCGCTAATGCGCTTGAAAGTTGATAACTTGGCGCCCGAGTATGTTAAATGTAGCAACATTAAAAAATTATGTTTTCGCTTTGCTACCTCAAGGCTATCTTCAATCTACGCTTCTTTCNAGTGCATCCTGGTCCAAATTTCGCGTGGTTTCAATTATCAAAAACAGTAACAAGTGTGTATCCAAATTTGAAGATCTGAAACAAAATTGAAATCTTAAAGTATAGGTAAATTCAGAATTTTTTTTAATACCTTTATGACCAATTCATTGTTGCAAAATGTAAAGTCACCAACGCTTAAAGTCAAACCAATTTCACTTCCACGCATCATGAATGCCAAATCCTTAGCGAATTGATTATCTCCATCCCAAGGGATCGCATAGAAACAACTCAATCGGAGTTCTTCACGCTAAATATGTTGCCAAAATTAGAAATTGAAATATATGAAAATTGTAGCCAATTTACCAACTCCTCAGTTATTCTTGCGATTTGTCCGATAAAACACGTTCCCATAATATACATCAATAAATGACAAGAGGCAATAAATGAGAAGTCCTGAAATATGCAAATAGTTAGTTTATAATAAATGATTAGACATCCAAAATGAGCTCACCTGTAATATAGTAGTTAGGATCAAACCAATCAGAATCGATGTGCTTAGAACTTGCCCAAATATAGGATATTTGCAGAGATCATTGAAATTACTCCAATATCTGAATGACAACAAACAAATTACTCGACAAAATCATTGTTTAAAAGGATATATGAGCATACTCAATAATCAGTTTATGTTGCTCGATCAAACTCTTGAATTTCGCACGGCGTTTTGTCCCTGCCAAGGAATAACGTAACTGGGAGACGTCGTTGATCAACTTCTTCATGAGAACAATTACAGCGTGTATCACCGAGACCATCAAGCTTATGCAGACAACGATTATCGTAACAAAATACCCAAGTGATAAAATATTGATCACATTGAAAATGCATCGAAAAGCATACTTTTGCAGTACTTCAAAGCGATAATCCTAAAACAAAAGATTCTTTAAAATAAAATCCAGAATTTTGCATCGTTGATATTTACCGATGGCAAAAAGTATCCACAAACATAAATATCCTTTCCGGGGCCATCGCAATCGACAATGAAATAATAGCCGATCGATGCAATCAGAAATAAAGCTTCAAGAGTGAGAGTGAAAACGACCAAGTAATTATTGTTTCGAATAATCACATCTCTCAATATATGATCGACTGATGCATTCTGCTCCAAACAGTTTAGCATTTTCAAAATGCAATTGGCTTTATACTCGACTATCAGGACGATGTATAAAGAGAGAATATAAGAGAGGACGAACGAAACGGCGAAAATGAAGGAGCTCCAATTTTCATGCATTTCTGAAACCAATAACAAATCAGATACTTGTAGTTAATTGTTTTGATTCTTACGGTTTAATCGTTGGATGCAATAGTTGATAGTTGGACCGGCGAAGCAGATGCTTGTTATCACTTGAAGTAATTTACGTTTGATTAATTTCCGCTTGTTTCCTTGAGCCCAAAAGAATTCATTCAAAATTCTTATTCCAAACATTCGATCGACGTATTCATTTTTTTGCTGCATTGTTCTCATCTATAATCATCTGTGAACAGAATAAGAATGAAGAAATTAGTTATGTTTATATACTTGTATATTCAATAATGCAGTAAATGATTTAGTAATTATTGAATATAAATAATATTAACGGTCGCATGATCATTGACACACAATTGATTTCATATTCTGTGATATGTTATATTGCATATTAGACGATTATTTAATTATTTTTGTAAAGAATTTGATGGAAGTTCAAGGTTGAGCAACGTCTCCCAAACTATTTATACATAAATGTTTTGTTCTGCTTCATTTATTGCTCTATTTGTGTCGAATTTTAAGTGCTTATTTATTATGGCGGGTTTATATTGATTTTTAAACGATTTCCAATGGTTTCAGACTGCTTTATGGCCCTCTTGCACGTTTTTTGAGTGGAAACACTTGTGCTTTTTATTGTCGATATTTGCGATCCGTTGTTTTACAATTGGCATTCAAGTATGGGTTAAACTCCTCGGATACTGAGAGTATTTTTACCAAAACAAATTTACATCAACATAATTCTATACACAAAGCATCAAAGAAGCAATTGGAATTTTTAAATTGCAATCTATCCACTTGTGATTTGAATTTCATGGAATCTGATTGGATTTTAAAATTTTACTTGAAATTACTTTCTGTGATTCAATAAAAATTTGAGTTATTATTAATCGGTAGTCGGGTGCATCCAAGGAATCTCAATGTCCAACATGATCTATACGGTAATTTTTCGTGTCGTTTTTTTATATTTCAAATTTTCCAAGACTATTTTTAGTGTTGCTATGTATAAAAACGAACATTTTTGTCTGTGTTCGCTTTGATACTGCCGCGCGAATCTGATTTGTCATACTCGATCAAGCACAAAGCTTAAAGATCTAGAAGTTTGCGATTTTGGTCTTGGCCCACACAATGTGCGCACGTAATGAATGGCCAGCCAGTAAATTGCACGTTATAACGTGAAGACGATTCGGTGAGATCGAGTATTTATGAATTGCACTCGCAATTTCTATTCTATTCCGAAACGCCAGAATTTGGCGATTGTATTTTGGTGTGAAACGCGCTATTTTCGTTCCGTTACATTCGCTTTGGTGCAGAATTGTGTTAAACGTTCTCGGCGCGTTTAATATTAGAAATACTTGGAATCAAAACTAAAGTAAGTGTAAATTACAATTTGCCAAAATTACACGTTTACGTTTGTTGCCTTATTACTCTAAGTACGTGTAGAATATAAGGGTATAAATAGAGATTAAAATTGAAAGAAAAAGTTTGAGATATGTGAAAGTGCCAAATCGGAAACGTGAAGAGCCGATGACTTTGTATTCTGTTTGAACTCAAATTTGGATTGCCACAAGGAAATATTTCCTTTATTTTCAGCTTTATGAGGTCTTTCAACTTTTCAACTCCTTCTAGGTATATTGCTTTATAGAATTCGCAAATCTGTTTCTATTTAATTCTGTAACTTGTCTCTAGACTTCTAATTTCTCTAAATTTTAGAGTGATCCTTTCTGTTTTTGCTGTTCATTTCTATATGTTTAACTTTGATCATTTGAAATTCGTTAGTTCTTTTATAAAATGTTCAAGTATATAGAATTTCAAGTTATTTATAAATGTTTCAATATTTTGACTCGATTTACTTACATTATTATTGTTGCATGAATAATAATATTTATATTTCCTGATTTATTATAGAATGACTTATTAGAATCAAAAATTTTGAATTTGTATGTCATAACAATTCGAAAATTGCATAATTTTTGCAGAATGCAGGAAATTACGACTTGCACGAAAACATAATCCAATGTTGCAACAGGTTATAAAATAATTCATAGAGTTGCAAGCAAATTCCTTGGACTTTACGCAAAACTTGAAAGCTTTGAATATAAAATGAAATTTAAAGGGTTTGAAGCTGTTGCTTACACAATTCGGACATGAATTCATAGAAATTGTCAGTACAGTCATATGGTACTGAACTCAAACGAGTACAACGCATCTGCCAGAAGATGAGCGGCCGGTTGACAATACGCTGACAGGCAGAGCGCACCTTTTTGCACCCGATACCAAAACGCGAATCGCCGGCCGCGTATTTTATTTGCAGCGCTCGCATTCGTCCACACGACAAACCAGAGTCCGACTCGCTTGAGGCTCCTGGTCGCATCCAACATGTTGATTCGATTCTCTTGATAGTCGGCGTGCGTTCAGCCGTTTCATAAAAATAAACGCAAATTTTGGCTCGTTGCGCCTCCCATCCACCATATATCAATCACATCGTACTCCACCGAGTGTTTCATACACTCACTCATGGCCCATAGCTCTGAAAAACGATACAGAATCTATAATCATAGGCTCTACCAGATTTTGGCGTAAACAAACCACGCAGAGATTACTCATCGGGTGATAACAGCAAGAATTTAAACGTTTTGAACGTTTGAGCGTCAACAATTAGCGTCGACGTGAATCATTCGCTACAATTTCCGCGTGTTGCGCCCGAAGAGTGGCTGCCCATTACGCTGACCTTTGGCGACGCTCTCCACCGGGCTGCTTCGATGTCTACGTGCGTAGACGGCGGCCGCTTATTAAATAAAAAGCCCAGCCATCATTCTTGGAGTTTATGTCGTGTTATTATGCTTGCCTGCCTAAATTTATCGCCGCCAATGACATCCGCGAAGACCTCGCCGCTCGCATCGACGCGCGCGTCAAGTGCAATGCTGCACCGATTGCAAATAAATGCGAAAGCGCGCTCGAATTACATTGCACTTGAGCCTGCACTCGCCCGCCGATTTCACAGGATGCAGCAGAAGGATAATGCGTCGGCATTGACAGATAAATAGCGCGTTTGATCCCATCCTCTCCATCAAAGCATGTCTATTCCAGGCACGATGAGTGCGCGAAAATCGACACAGCGCGCCATTTTCGCAAACATCTGGTGCTCGTTGATTGCGGCGATGATTCCTTTATAATTATCTGCAACGGAAAGTCACAAAGAAGGCAACATTGTCCGGGTGGATGTAAATCAACTCACCGATTCGCAAGACAACAATCTTGGAGTTTTGATCTCGCCAAAATGTTTATTTCTTTTATGCGTTCCAGATGTGTCGATCGCGGTGCGTTTAAATTGGGTGCAATAACAGTGGTGCAAGACATCCGTAGCGCGTGTCTGCAACACTAACAAACACTCAATAATTTGCATAAATTAATGCAAATTGATTGAAAGTAAAACTCACATCGATTCGAATTTCGCCCAAATGTTGTTTGTTTAGTAATTGTTATTTTTGGTGATTGGCAGCAATGACTGGTGTTTGCAAATGTTACTACTGCAGCGCTGCATTCGAAATGTCACACTACAAATAAAAAATTCAACAATTATAATAAACATTTCCTATCTGCACGTATATTTTTGGATACCTTGCTTGTTTTCTCCCAAATGAATTCCAACCATCCGAGTCGACGAATGTGTTGGTGTGACCTCAATAGGTGCATAAAATGCATTCAGCTGGGTGCTTCCGCGTTGAACGACGTTGGAATTTTTTGAACACAACCCGTACACGCCGTTTACAAGTCAATCTGCATATATCGCGATGATCTAACAGATCTGCCAGCGATTGCCTTATGGATGCAGGATATGCGATAGAAATAAATAAAGTGTGTTGCAATGCAAGGTCGATGAACGGTTCAACTATTTCGTTGGGAGGTTTTGACGCAACGCCTGCAATACGCAATCCCTGCGGTCACTTCACGATGAAGAAATAGTTTTATTTTCGTATAACGAACGAAATCAACGCGCAAAACCAACAGAAAGAACCCGGCGAGGGAAACGGATACTTTTTTAGGTTAAAATCGAATTTGACGTTGGTTCAATCGTGTTGCACAATCCGATGGGGGCGCTCCAGCGCCTTACTAATAATTGACAGCCGCTAACAAGTGTCACAAAAAGTGTTGGGCAATCGCGCGCCGCGTTTTCAATGAATCTCTTCAAAATTGCTTTGTTACGCCGATTATTAATTGTGATGTGACAGCGGTAAACGGAGCTGCGCTCATTCATATCCGAGTCACACGCGCGAATGTCAAAATTCCAGTGTGTCACCGTTTCGAATATACGTATACGACGCGTCTTTTTTCCTTCCTTTCGTCTTTACATACAAATGGGAAGATCCGAACGCAAATGACTAGAAAACTGCGTGAAACAAGAAGCCGAAATTTGGAGCGGACACCAGTGCGTCTGAGATCTTGCCCTAACCTAGACGCCAAGTGCATTCAAATCGCGAAAACCAAGCATTCAAATCATTCCATTTGTTCTACAAATTCGAGTAAAACGCGCGTGCGATGCTTCTGATGACTTCAGCATCAATTTGAGCTCGAATTTCTATTTGTACAAGCATCTGTTATTCACTAATTCACCAAAAGTGTTTCAAATTCATTCCTTATTGAACAAACTCATTCTCGTTATAAATTTTAAGTGACTTGCGCAACTGTGAAAGAAAACAAGAAGATAGAAATACGTACAACATTTGGATTTCCCCAATAGTAAGAGAAGACTGCGTAGTTTGTTTATGTCGATGATTATATGGGAAATTAACGCTCTTGCGATATGTTTCGCCAGATGAAATACGCCGAATAGGTAACTTACTTTTAACTTTATTGCCTAGAATGCGTTCGAGTTGATGTCGGGCGCGTCAAAATTTGAATTCGTTGCGTTCGCGCGCTTTTACTTTAAAATCAGTCGATACTCGTTCGTCTCGCCTCGGTCACACTCGTGTGCTGCCAACCTTGAGGCATGAAAGTTACTATTTTTACTGATTCGTCCAAGCTTCGAAATTTACACGAATAGAAATCCCAAATGATTTGTCATCATTACCACGTATACATTTCATTAATCGATAGACGATTCAGAATGGATAATTGATTTGTATCAATTATTTTCGAAATTTGATCAAAATATCATGAAATGCGTAATTTTGGTTGCCTATAGTTGCATCCAGCGATTACGTCAGTTTTTTGACGTTTGGAGCGCTGGTGGCGGCGCGCGTGTGTGTGTGCGTCAGTTGGCTCGCGCGAACGAGTCGTACGTACGGTGCATGTAATAAGAAACCGAACGTATTTGGAATGATCGGGGGTGGTTTTCCATTGTGCGGGTGGCGATGCGTGCAAGCGCTGGCTGTGGTTGTCGGGTGTCGTGCATAGTGCCGCCCCGCGGACGCGCGTCCGTCTTCTAGAAGAGCGCCTTCCTGCGTGCTGTGGCCAGACGAAAGCGACGAGCACCTACGTATTATTCGTGCGAGCAGGCGGACACAACAGCGAGCGCGCGGAGGTGAACGCGTAACGCCGTTTTGTGTCGGTGCGCGCGTGTGTGCGCGCTCGATTTCGATCCGTTTTCGAGCATCGCGAGTGCGAAACGGAGGCGGTCACCGCATCCACACGCACCCACACACGCCACGGCCCGTGCGTGCGGTAATCGGTCGAATCGGCGTTCTTCCCGATTGGCAATCGCTGCTGGCCGAATTCGCCCTATGTGCGCTGGTGGTTTGTGGCAGCGGCGGCGGCGGTGGTGGTGGTAGTAGTTGAGTATGCGAACGCGATCATCTGTCAGTCGCTGGCAAGCGTAGCCACCCCCGACGACGACGACGACCCCGTGCGAGCCACCCGCACGAACGATTCGTGCGCCCCATCATCATCATCATCGAGCGGCCCCCCTTTGTTGCGGGCCTCGCGCTGCTCGAGGAGGCGATCCTCTGGTGGTGCCGCTGGCCGGCAGTTCTCGCAAGTACCCAACAAAGATGCAATGGAGACTGAACGTAATGACCATGATTTTATTGCACCGTCATATTGCAGCTTTGCGGGTGATTCATCGCGCTTGGAATTTGCCTAACACTTTGCTCCTCGTTTTCACAGGACTAAGAAACTAAGCTGGGAAGGACACTTGGACTCAACTGATCAAAACAACAACATCACAATGACTTCGGAAGACCTTCTGCAGCCGGGGCACGTCGTCAAGGAGCGATGGAAGGTAAGCATCCAATGCAACATCCTGAAACATTTCATAGTTACTATACACATTGTTTTTTAGGTGGTGAAGAAGATCGGCGGTGGTGGCTTCGGCGAGATCTACGAGGGGCTGGATTTGATCACGCGCGAGCAGGTCGCGCTCAAGGTCGAATCGGCGCGCCAGCCGAAGCAGGTGCTCAAGATGGAGGTCGCCGTGCTGAAGAAGCTGCAGGGCAAGGAGCACGTGTGCCGCTTCATCGGCTGCGGCCGCAACGACCGCTTCAACTACGTGGTGATGCAGCTGCAGGGACGCAACCTCGCCGAGCTGCGTCGCGCACAGCCGCGCGCCGCCTTCAGCCTCTCGACGACGCTCCGCCTCGGCCTGCAGATCCTCAAGGCCATCGAGTCGATACACTCGGTCGGCTTCCTGCATCGCGACATTAAGCCGAGCAACTTCTCCATGGGCCGGCTGCCGTACAATTGCCGGCGCGTCTACATGCTCGACTTCGGCCTCGCGCGCCAATACACCACCAGCACCGGCGTCGTCCGAGCACCACGTGCCGCCGCCGGCTTCCGTGGCACTGTGCGCTACGCCTCCATCAACGCACATCGGAATAGAGGTACAACCCCATCATTTCATACCTTTGACCTAGTGACTTACATTTCTTAATTTGTAGAAATGGGCCGGCACGACGATCTGTGGAGTTTGTTTTATATGCTAGTCGAATTCGTCAATGGGCAGCTTCCATGGCGTAAAGTCAAGGACAAGGAGCAAGTGGGATTGATGAAGGAAAAGTATGATCATCGATTGCTCCTCAAGCATTTGCCTTCCGACCTCAAGCAATTCTTGGATCACATTCAAAGCCTTGAATACGCGGACAAACCAGATTACAATGTGAGTATTTTCACCTGGGGTATTTAATTTCTTTCGGTGGGTTGCTAATGATGAGGGGGGCAATGTGTTGTAGATGTTGATTTCGTTATTCGAGCGCTGCATGAAGCGGCGAGGCGTCAAGGAATCGGATCCGTACGATTGGGAGAAGGCGCCTGCTGGTGACAACGTGACGAACACGACGACAAGCAATACGACGGGCGCGGCGCAAGCACAACACCCGCCGACCGCCCCCAGCACGCTGCAGCGATACCACACGCACAGGCACACGATGGCGACCGATAACAATCAGGAGAATATCGAGCCGACGGACAATAAAGAGGTCAATAGCAGTCCGGATGATCGGACGCATCATCGGCTCAGCCAGGCGCGTTTTTTGCTGACTGCTTTGGCGTGTGTTCTAGGCACAAATGGAAGCGCGCCGCAAGCGCATGGAGACGGAGAACACGGCGCCGCTCGTCACCGACACGCCGCAGATCAACGCCACGCGGCAGGTTGATAAGAACTGCAATGCGACACAGGATCAAGCACAACAAGGTATGTACGAAATACGGTCCAAAAATTTGCTCCCTTCCCATCACATTCGATCCATATTCTCTTGATTTGTTGAACTGAAATTTGTCTAAAACATTTTTCCGAAGGAAGGGACCAACTCCTGTGTTTCCATCGAATAACACTGCCCTTTTCTGTTTCTCTGTCTGTTTGTTGTGCTCCTGACTCGCTCGTCGTCCGTGCGTGTGTTTGCGAATGTGCATGCTCGCCACACGTGCGCGACGAAGACGTCTGCTACTTTCTGCCGCCGGCGGTGTCGGCCGCCACCAGCAATGGCCTGGCGGCGGCGAACGCGAGCACCCATTTGCGGGCGTCCCACTATAGAAAGCGTGTTGTTGTTGGCAGCAGTTCCCCGCCGGAGGGCGACCTCCCACCTCGAACAGCCGCCGGAGAAGCTGGACAACGAGCTGACGGCCGCCTCCGCGAGATCCACCTCCGACGCCAACGTCAAGCCGGCGCCTCTTAGGAAGAGCCAGAGCGGCGTGGCGACCCTGGGTCGGCTGCGCGTTGCGCCCTCTCCTCAGCAAGGTGGTAAGTCTCCCGTTTTCCACTCTGGAGATGCTTCCGATTTTAACGTGGAGATATGTTTGTAGGCAGTGTGGTCGAAGCCATCTCGACACCAGACCAGGAGCGGCCTCGACGCCGTCAACCATCGGCGGCTCGCAGCTCGCGCTCCGGCGTGCGCGATAACAGCCTGACGCAATTCGCGCTCATGGACGACGAAAATGTCAGCCAGCAGGTGACACGTGGAGGTGGTGCACTCACGCTTGCCAGCCAGTGGAAGTCGCAATTCGACGACAGCGAAGAGACCACGGATAACGAATGGAAGCCGGAAAGCCCGGAACACAAACACGGTGGTGCCTCCATGCTGGGCGCCGCCTCCGAAGCGGCCGCCATCGCTCCGGTGCTCAGCCGCATCAGCGAGGACTCCCGCACAGCGAACAAGAAATGCATCAACATCGCCGGCATCGAGGACTACCCGGAGCTCGTCGGTAAGCATCACGCTGTCATAAACATTGCCGCTGCTGCTGCGCTCTTATTATTTCGCTGATATGATTTTAACTGACATTGATTTTGATTTGTCGTTTCTCTCTCTTTTTTTTCGTTTCTTTGTGCGTTGTGATGCTTGTGTTACTTGTGTAATCTCTTCATCAAGTGAAGAGCGCCTTGCGCCGTCCGCCGAGCACTCTCTTGTGCGCGCACAAAAACTGGCCCTGAAAGCATCCACTTCTTGCACCACCACCATCATCACCACCACCACAACCACCAACCCCACCAATTGTACATGTCGCTTGTGTAACCCGCTCACTTGTGCTCGTCTAGGAGGGCTGCCGCGCGCCTGGTCGACGCCCTCGCTCTCGCCGTATGTCCGACACGGCCTCAAGCCGCCGCTGCTGCAGCAGGCCGCCTTCGACGACCTCGTCTTCAAGGTGGACGTCATGCGTAACGTGGCGTCGCGCCAGGCGCTCAATGCCGACGGCGCCGGCGTCGCCTCTGCTCCAGCCATTGCACACTCGACCGGCAGGAAGTGGGGCAGCTTGCCCAGCATCAACCTGAACGATAAGGAGCAACTGAAAGACCAAGAGGATGACGTCGACGGCGAGAATCTGCAGCAGGTGGAGGGCAAGCTGGAGATTCGCGTCGTCAGCACGGTGACGACGAATGCCGTGCAGCCGTCGCCACAGGCGCCGTTGGCGCCCACCACGGCCGACAACCATTCCGACGCGCCGAAGTCACCCAAGTCGTCGAAACTCGAGCGCACCAAGTCCATACTGAAGCAGACGAGCCGCGAACGCGAGAATGGCGATGCGAATCTGCAGAGTCCCAAGAAGGAGGCGATAAGTTTTGCGCCTGAAACCGAACTAGAGCAGCGGCTGCTTGAGAAACGCATCTCGTTGGAGTTGCAACAGCAGGAGGGGGGCGAGCACCAGGTGAATGATGCGAAGAAGGAACAACTGGTGGTCGCCACCGACGGTGAAGAGTCTGTACGTGTGCAGGAGGTGCCCGAAATTGCTCCGGCCGCGATCAATCAAAAGGAAAAGCAGGATAAGTAAGTATTCAATTCATATGGGTAACAATTTAAAAAAAATAAACAATGTTTTATCTTTAATTTAGGTCTGAAAGTAGTTCGTCGCATCGAAACGATGTTACTCCGAAGGTGAACAAGGTGAAATTGTATCCGCTGGATAAGAAACCCGGCTTGGAGGACCTGCACCAGGTCGATGAAGATGGCTGTGCTTCCGGTGACGATGAGAAGGACAAGGATCGCCTCCATTTGCCAGGCCAGCGTTGTAGTCCTTCCGTCGACTTGACTTCCAATCCAAACGTTACGTACGTCACGGCAAAAAGTGATAATTTGTATGTATCACCAC
>JARJDZ010006987.1:0-26984 GCA_030264555.1 Aleochara sp. GC000083
CTTACAGGAATATTAATACAAGGGGCCACTTGAACTTGGCTGCCCATCTGTTTCCTCCAACACGTGGCAGACACAAAATACTTGATGATTCTGTGAGGAGAAATATAATGGTCACTTATTTACAGTAATAAAACATACAGCACAAACGGTGATGGATGAACATAGAAGCTTCCAAAAAAAATTGCGCCTCGGACGGCGATTTCAATTAGCGAGGTACCGCTGTAGAAAAGAAATAAGTTTTGATTGATGCGGGAATAAATTTCTACTTTACTCCCGTGGTTTGAAACTTGGCTAATGTGATCATAAAACCCAACGCTCAACGGACCGACTATACGAGAAGGAGTAAAGTAGGGAATAAAGTGTCACTTTACTCCCGTTCTTTTAAACTTTCCCGCCACACGCATAACCTAGAAAAAGTCAAGCCAAAAAGCGAAATCAGAACATGAAATAATTAATCTGAAGAAAATATTTATAGAAATACAACACATATAAGGAAGAAACACTACATTAGTGCTTCAAATACAAGTGTCATAACATGGGTGCATACAGTAATGTCATGAGAAAGAAACGAGGTATTACTGTATAAATATTCGCTAATCGGGGAGGGAATAAAGTGCTACTTTACTCCTGGTTTGTAACTTGGCTACTTGGCACGAGGTGTCGCTAGTTTACAAAATTTAAAATTTTTAACTAAAGTAAAGGATTATGAATAATAATCGCATAAAATATAAGAATTAACAATATAAATTTATAATAGTTCGTTTATATTTTGCGATTAATATTTTATAGTTAATGATGTATAATTTGTACCATAACCCTTTTAAAGATGCCACCCTAATGATCGCACAAAGTACTTTTACTGCTTTGCCTAAAAGAATACAATTCTACCTTTTTATTCAAATTAGGCAATATTATCATGGTAGAATGAGGATGCAGCACCTCATCATTTAAATTTTGCAACTTTGTACCCAGAATTTCCAACCAAAAAACTAGAAATAGAGCTACTTACAATTGAAGCATGTATGAGACTATTTCGAACATCAGTAGCAATCACCTGCAAGAAAAGTAATTAATTGATAGCTGTATTTATAGAAATGATTTGTTTGCTGTAGCAGCAACTTACAACATTTAATGGTGGTTTAATTATGTCCATTGCTTCTTGAAGATCCTGATTTGTTTACGAACTATTTTTGAAATGCTGTGACCAAAATACTCACCAGTAACATAAACCAGTGTGTTAATATTGCCATTTCAATCACAGTTTGCTCAACTGTTACCTGACTGGTGAATGCACTCACTAACTCTGCTTGTAAATGCTAATTCTGTCGTCCAGAAAATTGTGAAAGTAAAGTTAGCGCGCCAACATTTTGAAAGTAAATAGTATTACTTTATGTGTGGTGTTGCTATTATGCATCAAGAGTTACATATGATACAACAGTCTGTTCACTTTTGTACGAATGCTGAAAGCATAACGTCTCATGTTGTTAAAACTGTCGGATTACATATTATATCCATTCGACTGAATCACTAACACCCCATTAAATTTCAGCATGAAATTCTTTTCAAAACGCACACACATATTTGACGGTAGCATTCCGTAATCTATCAGTCTAAAGCATATGATCAAAGAACACAAAGGCATAGGATTATCCTTTGTTGGAGGATAGTGGCCCCCAAATTGACTATTACAGTTCAAAATTTGTGTATTTTATAATGCACTAAACCGCATAAATTGAAACAATTATGCGGAGAGTGCAACATCTCTTTGATGCAATGATCCAATATTAAACACGCATAAGCTAACTACTAGCTGCCGACATTTAGGAGCTTTAACTTATTCTTGAGTATGCCGCGAATTTCCTTAAGCGCCGTTTCATTGGATTTGAGCATACCGTTTATGAGCGTTTGCTCGTCTCCGTCGTCGATGCTCAGCGTCGCAAACTTTTCAATGATGTCGCCGATGAGGCCTTGGTGCACGCTTGGTGTATAGCTATCGAGGGCACTGTCGATCCGGCCAAGTCCTCCCTTAACACTTGTGACTAGATTTACGACACTATCGCGCAACTTAACATCTTGTTTTTTCTTCTTAGTCGATCGTGTGAGTTCTAAAGCGACGACCAGAACTAATACGACGACTGAAGTTACCTACAATAAAATCATTGTTTGATTATCCTATCAAAAAATTCGATTTGAAATATTACCTCTAGAAAATTGCACAGAAATTGAATATTATTGCGATTGTTGGAGAAAACTGCACCGTTGGTGTTTTGTAATATATCAAGCACTTGCGCGCTGAACACTGCATAAGACTCTTTGACGACTTCACTTGCGACTTGATGCTGATTGCTATTATCTTCGAGAGTTGCGATGAATTTGAAACTATTGAGAACTAATTTTTGATATGGTGTCTTTTGATATACTCCTAGGCGCGATGGTAGATTTATGCTTATTGATCGCTGCAAGAGGAAATTGATATAAACTAATGCATATACTTGAACAAAATACCTACTTGCTCAACCTCTTGATAATTTTTCGAATAGATCTCAGACTGTACTTGGTCCAACCGGCATATTTCTTTCGCAAGTTGAGATTTCGCCATCGTCTTATCTTTGGCCAACTGCAGCACGCAATTGATGCAGTCCAATATGGCAACACGCATTTTAAGCAACGCAATATCCTGTTCGTATATTAATTTATTCTGCTCCCAATCCTCCAGTGGCATAGCAACACGTTCTGGATCCCAGGTTATAAACACGCCGAGGTTACTATTATCACGCATTAGGTCCCAAGCGATTTGCGTGTCGCGCGGTACCATATCCAACTGGAAGACGCTGTCGACAGTGGCGCACTGGCTCAATGAGAGGAACACCTTATCAACGGCAATCCACGTATAGTGAAAACTGTTGTTCATGCGCTCTCGAAAGTCCATGAATTCGGTGAGCTTCAAAAACGATCCGTACTTGTACGAGAATGTTAAATGCTCCGAGCTATCTCTATAATTTGTACTAAAAAAGCGCAGTGTCGAATCGAAGAGCTGATTGGCAACTGTGAAATGGCCGGAGGTCGATAAATGCGCGACGTGCACATGGCACATGGAATCGAGCTGCAGGTGCTTGATATCGAGCGATTCGTAGATGCTTTGCGCCTCAGAGTAGACTCCAAGCGTGTGGTAGAGTCGCAAGATAAGCAGTTTGATGTGGAAATTGCTGGGGCTCTGCTGCAGCGCCTTTTTCAGCCAGATTAAAGCAATCAGTAAAGGTCGGATTGTTCGAGGATTGCTCCTGAAGTATTCGTCGAAGAGCAAATGTGCAGCGAGTAAAATATAAGCGTCTGCAGGTCCTTGTTCGGTCGGCAAAATATTCTTGCCGAATTTCTCGTAGCCATGCTGATAATAATTAATCAGGGAAGTCACTAATCCTTGAGCCTGCTCGGATTCCAACTGGGAGTGGGCGCCACACAATCGTGCCAGTTGCATGGCGCAAATATGTCGTTGCATGTCTTGTTCGTCATCGGGCACTGTATACTTGTTGCTACTTACTGCATTTAGCAAGCTTTTGGACAGTTCCAGACGTTGATCTGTAGTCAGCAAGCTGAGATAATCTCGTAGATCTCCGACGCAGCAAGGTTTATATCCGAATTTATGAAAATATTCGAGGAACAACGATGGAATATCCGGAAACGTATATTTTTTCGCCAATTCCAAGCGTGCCAGATAAGGTCCACGTAGCGCAAAACCTGCAAGAATTTGTTACTGATTAATTGTATAAATTGTTATTCAAAAATTACCTTTGCTAGGTGCCACATTAATTATCTTATTAATGAAGTCTTTTGCTTGTTCAAATGTACAGTCAACTCCTTTGTCTTCCCCTGGTAGAACAGAAAGTTCACTTACTGAGTGTAAATAGTGCCTCCATAGATCCAAACGATCCATGCTATAATCAAATAAGCCATAAGCCATGAGACATTTCATAAAAATATATAAATTACCTGGTTTCAAGTAAATTTCTACACATTGTACTAACTGTAGACCAATGCTTAAGCTTTATAAGGTATGGGAATTTGCAGTAAATGATATCACCATCTAGTTTAGCTCCCAGTGGGCCTTCCAGCACTTCAATGATCTTTTCATACTTCTTTAAAGCTTCCAGAATAATTATGTACATCTGCACAGGTTCAGCCTCCATTTTGTTTTCTTGGATCAATTTATCCACCATTCTCTCAGCAAGAGATAGTAATAAAAATTGCTTATCCTTGTCATTAGCACCCTCACCTCTTTGTGCCTGCAAGATGATGCTCATAATAGCCCAGCAATAATAAGGCTTCTTGGGTTGCATTTTGTATAAAGTCATTGCAGCCTCCTTCTGGGACTTGTAATCAGCAATTCTCACATAAGCCATGAACAAATGTGTATGGAGTTCCTCATTCTGGGGACTCTCCTTTACTGCAGTCTCATACAATCTGCAGATTTGATCATCTAAACAAACCAAAATTAGACTCACTATAATAAGGTAGTTTAAGACTTACATTGCTGCAATTCTCTGTAGCACATGGACATTGCCTGCAAGGTCGCATCTTCAGTCGGTTTTGTCGCCGCTAAGGCCTGCAGCATCTGAATACTTTCTGATTCCTTCCCCAGTCTCAGGAGAGCAAGTGCTTTCAGTGCTCTTACCCTAGTCAGGTAGTCGCTCTTTTTGAGTACTTTATCACATTCCTGAATGGCCTTCTTGTAGTTACCGGTATCCAACCAGTCTGGAACAGTGCAGTGGAAGGTCCCATAAGATTTCTTCCCTTGGAGTTTCCAACGCACGTGTACTTACCATAAATGGGCCGAAGACGGCGTTCAATTACGAATGAGTCCTGCACATGGGGCCCCTTGTTCGACATCTTTATCTGCGCACACTACTTATATACATTAAAATAACAACGTGCACTATTTCTTGAGGCCAATGGCGATGCAAATGTGTGCTATGTACAGGAAAATTGAGCAATATTCGTTTGAAAATACGTTTTCATTCGCGATCAACGTACCGAACCTAGCCAAACTACAAATAAGCTCATCGTGGTAGGAGGATGCCGATTGATTTGGTGTCAACAAGAGCGCCCTCATTGAGTTTTGTTAAATTGTAAAACTATCAAAAACTATTTCTTATTGGTTAAATGCAAAAATAAAATATATTATTTATAAGATAAATGTTAATGCGTATTTATGGGCATTACAAATGTTTTATAAAAGTTAAAAAATAGTTTCAATAACGTCATTTTGCAAAATATGCAGTGGTAAGTGGCGGCCCCAACTGGAAGTGTATTCTTCAAATATGACCTTGATGAATTTGTAGGTTAAATGTGTTTGAGTTTTTCAGTGAAGGAAATTTTGCAGTTTAAGAGAAAATGCGGCTATTTGTAGCGTTATTTCGCAGAAAAAACATGCCAAATGGGCACATTTACCGTGGTAAATATCGTATAGTAGAAGAAGTTCAACAGCATCATATTGGAAGATTGAAAAATGCATGGGAAATTGAAGAAAAGAATATGTTCTATTTACGGCATTCATATTTAACACCAGTAGGTTATCCAAAATGCCTTAATAAAACTATTTACAATCCTGTGATTTCTAGGAACAGTCATTTGGACATTCACAAGCAATGGGCAAACCTGCCAAGAGAATTGAGGCTTTCAATCAAGCAAAAACTGATTTCAGACCCAATGTTACTATTGAAAATAGGCTGGGGCATTTAAGACATTCAGAAGCCTGGGATTAGGAGTTTTCAAGTAATTGTAGTCATTGTTAACAAATATATATTCATTTTCTTTTTAAATAAAATTAATAAGCACAAGACCCATTTGATTGTAATTGTATCTGAGTCATGTATAATACAACAATATTACAAAACTATGCCCATCCATCCAACCAAGTAAGTTTCTTCCTACAGAGATGTCTTTTCTTTGCTCATCCATGCTGAGTAGTTGGCCCCCAAATCTTGTCGGTAAAGCTTTTTGCCGCTTGCAATACGATTAGCGTACTCGGCTGCACCAGGTAAAATACACGTGCTTACTGCTGTAACGGTCCCGTCTTTCAGGAAATACGCAGCATACTTGAGTCCTTTGACATCCCCAGTGTACAATATTTCGTCGAAGGCACCATGTCCACAGTATCGGATGCCGTGTCCAAAGAGCATGGTCCAGAAGAAAGGCACTGTCTGCTGACACGTCTGTTTGCCAGCCAAATTCAAACCTGCAATGCGTCCATGATATTGTGCAAGACCGAAATGCCCGATGGCACTCTTCTTATTGTCAAATGCAAACACTGGAGCGTGAGCGATATCGCCACCAGCATAAATATTTGGGACGTTTGTCTGAAGGAACTCATCGACTTCAATAGCGCCATGTGAATTCATTGAAATGCCACTCTCTTTTAGGAATTCCGTGTTCAGTGTGCTACCAGTGCCCAGAATTACAATATCGGCCTTGATGGTTTCGCCCGAAACGAGCTTCGCTTTCTGCACGACGTCGTTGCCTTGAAATTCTGAAATTCCCGAGCCCATAATGAAATTAACGCCTTTCTCTTCAAAAAGCGACTTCACCGCAGCGCCAATTTCAGCGCCGAGAAGTTTTTGGAAGGGCACATCATCTCTGCCAACGACCGTCACCTTCTTCGCCTTGCCCTGACAATATGCAGCCGCCTCCATCGCAATGAAACTGGCTCCAAGGACAACCACCTCTTTTTCTGCGTCGATGACGGCGTGAACCTTCTGAGCATCTTCGTAATCGCGCAGTGTGAAGATGTTTTTGAGCGTGGACACACCAGGAATCCTGGGTCGCATCGCCGTGGACCCGGTGGCAATATACAACTTCGAATACGGCATGCAAGTGCCATCCCCGAGGATGACCTTCCGGTTGGCAGTATCCAATTGGGTAGCAGGTGATGCCCTGCAGACATCAATGTTGTGCTGCTTGTAGAAATCATCATTGCGCATCTGCAACTGCTCGATTTGCGCGTCCAGAATCTTGCTGACCTTCACCCGATCGTACGGTAAGAACTTCTCCTTGCAGAGCATCGTAATCTTCCCAGCATAACCGTTCTGTCGTAGGGTTTCAGCGCATGAGTTCCCTGAAGGACCGCCACCGATAATGACGATTTGGCCGCGATCAGCTTCATCCAACGCAGTCATCGCGCGGACGCGCTTCGACGATTTCAATTCGGCACGTCGAGCACGCACCTTCACGTTGTTATCAACCACCTCCACTTGGAAGCACGGCAGCGAGTCCACACCTGCAAACAGATATTGAAGTCATTGGAGTCACCTTCAAACGTAGCGTAAACGTACCTGGAAAGTCCTCAATGTCACCGGTTTTCAGATTGAAGCAGGCGCCGTGCCACGGACACCGGACGCGACCTTCACCTAGTGCGCCCGTCTCCAGCGGCGCCCCGTAATGCGTGCACTTGGAGCCGAGGGCGCTCAGCACGCCGTTCTGCCGGACCACCAGCACCTTGCCGACTTCGCCCATTTCGAACGCCTTCATCTCGTTCTCGCCGATGTCGGACGCCTTGCAGACGACGCCCTCGATGAAGTCGTCGCTGCTCGCCGCTGAAACATTCGTGATGCGTTTAGCACTCATTGCGAAGTAGGCGAATACGCGTAACGCTGGCGCGATTATGAATCGCGAGACCGCGCTGCCCATGTTTATATAGAAAGCCGGGGGACGCAATCAGCACAACACGAACCAACGACAAATGCGGTTTTAGAGAAAAAATGCAACAACGACGGTAGTGGGAAAGCGATAAACTTGTGGAATTGCAGTCGGCGCAGTTGAGGGAAATTAATCAATAACGCGTTGAGGACGGATGCCGGTTGCAAGGTCGGCAAACTTGAAATTTCCCTCAGAATGAAATGATGGATTTGTCGCGCATTACGCATTCGTTCAAAGACTGACGAAATTACAAATGAAGCCAAAATACTTTAACTCCCTTCCTCAGAGAGTTTTACCGCTTTGCTGCGCCGCGCTCTAGTAATTAAACCTAGTGGAGCAAATGTAGTCAGTGAGTACGCGCACTTGCCCACCATTTTCAAATATAATCTATTAATAAATTCGAATTTCTTCAAGGTTGCGTCAAGTTCGTGGAAAGCCTAATGCTCGTTGTTCGTAAGTGTTTTTAGTACTTTACAATGACTGGTCGGTTCAATAAGGAAATAACTAATGTTTTGCATCAAACAATATAACAATTTAAGTGCAAATTATGCTATGTGAAGAAAACTTTTAAATTAACCACTGTTTAGAAATAAGCTGATAAGATAAATGTACCGCTTTGATGTCGTAAAATGTTTATATATGAATGTGTATCAACAGATTTTTAGAGACATTCTGAGATTGCAAAATTCCACTCTATTTTAAATGATAACAATAATAACATACCGCTCGTTTGTGGTAGGTCAGTCATGATCAATTGTATATATTTATAATTAGCGATAACTATTAATACTAGTGGATAAATTTGAATTTGCAAGAATGAATAATATTGACATGAAATGTCGTTGCTTACGCATTGAAGTTAAACTGGTTTGACTTGGGAGACAGGTCATATTGCAAATATTAGAACAAATCTTAAGGAATTTCCGGCAAACCCCGTCTCGTTTCCACAAAACATTAACGAATTTGTTACCAACCAACATAGGTAACTTACAAGAACAAAATTTGATAACGGATTATTCAATCAATCAAATGATTGATTGATTGACATCAATTGTCATCAATTATGGATTTTTACCTATTTGTTTCACAAATTACCTCCATCATTTGCATACAGTATTCTGCTAGAATATTGAATCCAACTCGACCCACGTACCATATTTAATAATGCAAAGCAAGTGTTCATTGGTAAGCTAATAAATTCTGAATGACCTTCTCTCTATTCCATCTACAACAACGCTCTTATTGGAAGTTTTTCAACGTCCAGTGCTTCCTTCCGATTGGAACCAACAATGCATTACAACTTTAGTAATCCGATATAATTTGCAGGTAGAACACATTCATTAGAATTTCGCTGCAGAAGAAATAAAAGAGACGAGTTGGATTGAAGTCATTTTCCAACATGAACGTATTCGTTCACATGGTCGAATTCTAGTGTGCCCCACAAAGAAGCAATGAACTGGAATATACCTTTCCAAACATCAGCATGGCTCGCACGAATACCTAGTGAAACTAATTACTTTCTACGCTCGGCCGTATAGTAAATCGAAAAAGTATTGAGCAACCCAATGCGAACGTTGCTACAATATTCCTGCTTGCGTAATGTTAATAATAACGATACTTATGTTAATGACACGGTGACCACAATGATTTTTCTGCCCATAAAACCGGTAGAATTCTCCAAGTGATTTTTCGTTCAAGGAAAAGCGATTCTTTGCAACATATGTTTCACCGTAAATTGCCATAAACACTTTATAAACGTTATCAAAATGCATTACGCCGCAATATGTTTGCCAGTTTTCTAGGTTTACGACGCATTTTTAATGGAGGAAAAATCATACCCAATACATTTCCATGTGTTTGTTTCAGGTCGTAAAGTTGCTGCAAGTTGTAGTTGCAATAAAAACAGATAATAAGTGAGTGACACACCTGGAATCGTATTTTGCCTACGAATGATTGACATAGTTTGCATATAAATTCGAAATTTATTACCGAACGTTCAGTGTGGAAAACTCGTTGCAGAAATGCATGATGACAATTCAAATGATTGCTGATGATATTATTCCCAGATCGATGGTTTATTTAATCAACGATAATGCAATTGAAGTTAGCAGTTAGTTGTCAGGTAACTAAATCGATTACTCATCCAAGTTCAAGTTGTTTATGTCTGGACGATTTTTAACGGCTCGATATTTAATTTGTTTTCCAAGAAATTAGTTGGTAGTTTTCCCAAAGTTTTGTGAAACTGTGACATTTTAAATTTGCAATTTGATACAAATTATTTGACGAATGAATCAATGAGTTAATGCATATTAAAGTTTGTCAGATAATTACTAACAAAGAGAGTACAAATTATACAGTAATAAAAATTAGTAGTGAATAATTAAAACAATGAATTTGCAAAAAAGACAATAGTTTTCAAGTTGCACTTTTGCGCGAATACCTATCATTTAAATACCTCACGTATAAAGATAATGGCACTTGAAATAAATCAGGTACTTCCATTGGGAAATCCGTTCAATAAATAAAGTGCAAAATCACTATGCAACTAAACAGTACAATGAATCTGATGACGGAATGATACCCAAAAAGTTTGAGGTACTTTTGATAAGTGAATACGTGCTTGATTCACGTTGATGATGGAATGCGACTCAAAATTAAGGCCGACTTTTATTTCGTCGTTTGAAAAGAATCTTTCAAATAACCAGCGCAACATAAACTTGCTTGCTCATTCTTTCCAAGCGCGCGCAATCATTTCAATGCGAAATCCTTGAAACACTAAACTAAACCGACATACCGAATGTGTAATCGGTGCAGCAACAGCAGCATGGTATTTAGAGAATTTCAAAGAAAAATAATCGACAAACCGACAAAGCATTACTTTTTTGTTGCCCCATTGTTTTCCACGCACAGGAGGAATTGTTATACTCGATAAATGAAGATAACTAATTGAAGGGCATTAATATGAACTAATTATGTACATGCTGATAACATGCGCGACCGATTGGATATCAGCAAACGTTTTTATGCTCTAATCCGACTCCGGTTTTGTTTGCATTTTGCTCTTTTTGATGCATGCCATTCATTAATCGAATGCAATCCTAATGGATAAATATTGTTTGAGGTGAATCATAAACACAGTCCATTGAAGAGTCGACTGTGTTGTTTGGTTTCAATGTCATCCTGTTGCATGCTCCGTCACGAAATGGGTACTTAAGAATTCGCTTTCGATGCGAATTTGTTTTATTTGCAATTTTTGTCTCCCAACTTGAAACTTCTCCATGCATCGGATTGGAACTGACTATTCAACGGTCGGCAGCTTTGTAAATGACGTCGCTACAAAATTACATATAATTTATGTTAATTTCGATATTAATTATGTGTATTACCCGGTTCGGTTAACATATTGCACCAATAAATAAAGTACAATCATGTGGAACTTGCGCACATGCGTCGCTTATAATAAACTCCCAATTTCCACTGGATATACTCAAAATGCTTCATTAACGATAAGTTAAGTTTGGCAACAATTATGAAATTGCGAAATTTGCGAAACAAAGCGTGCCTAGTATGGGACTCGTTCTGAGACTCAACGTGGAGAACTTACGCTTCTTTGCCGACGACGACGTCGAAACTTTCGATGTGGAACAACCCATGACTAGAAGAAACTTTCGTCCGTTCTTGTCTGCGTGCTCGGCGCGACCCACCGCCGACGAAAGGCAACTGAAGTTCTTGTGCGCGGAATTCGGTGAAATTGCAAGTGCACTACGATGCGTACTTATTAGCGAGTACGCACGGATTTGTTGTTGTTGTTGTTGCTGGATGCGGTTGCAATGTACGAACGGCGTTTGTGTTTGGGTTGCGTGCCCAGCGCGCTTGTTGCGACTGACAACTGGTGGTCGCGAGACTTGAGGCACGCCGCGTGGAGGTGGTGCTCCTCGCGAGTCCGTTGGATGCGAATGGAGACAACAACGCGTGGAACCGTCGGCGACGGCCGCGATTGTTGTTGCTGGAGAACGCCAGCGTGAAAGCAACGCGCTCACATCGTGCGGACGACGCACGCCAAACAAACGCGAGAGCAACATTGTCGGCCGCCAATCGCGTACGATTGATATGATAGCGAGATAAGCGCGTATTTGATCTGTTCAATTACGGTTGCACGTCCGCATGCAGCAACATGCACTTGCAACTGCTAATTGTGTATGGCGCTCATGCGGCAACCTTCACGCAGATGCGCAACCCGAAAGTTGCATGATGCGCTCGGAAAACGTTTTTCGCATGACGTAATTCCAATATTGCGAGCGGCGACCAGCGCGAGCCAAAACGTACTTTATATCATTTTATGTGCTCGCCGACTCCGAGGCGGCGAATGGATGTGCACATGTGCATTTTATTACAATGACTTGCTTATTCCGTGACTTGCGTTTGAAGTTGCAAACCGCAATTGCAATTCGAAATAAAATTATTAATAGCCGGACATCAATCTTTCCTTTCCACTTTTCGTACACACCGGTGGGGGCGCTGCTAATGGTACATTTCAATACGCCAACCACTCATCTACTTTGTTTGTCTACGGATTTAGTATAGACAACTTAATATACATTTCGAAAATATTTCAGATTAAAATACCTGCTTGCTAAATGTTTCACTTCTTAGGATTAGTCGGAGCAGTCTCTGCGGTGGACTTTCCTGTTGTATTCGCAGCACTAATATTGACCGGTGTCTCCTGCACAACTTTCAGTTGATCACTTTTCAAAAACTCCACTGTAGCATTGAGGAATTCATGTGACTTTTCACTATGTACCCAGTGACCTGCATCTGGTATAAATTTGAGCTCAGCTTGTGGAAACAACTTCTTCAGCTCTGGCAAAGAATTCTTTCTACAAGAAATAATGTAAAAATTGTTTTAACTAGACTTTAACTTACGGTATATGGTCGGATTTATCTCCTCCAATGAATAATGCAGGTCCATCAAATTGATAACCAGACATGTCAGGAAAAGTGGCAATATTTTTCCTATAATTAGTTAACAACGCGCTTAAGTTGATCCTCCAAGCATGCGATCCATCCGAACGCTGCACTAGATTTGTTACAAGAAACGAACGCAGGGCACGATCGTTTATCCTTGTTGAAAGTTGTCTTTCAACCATTGCACGTGCAGCTGCCATTGTGCCCCCTTTGGGCATATGCACCTTGGCCATGAACTCAAATAATGGGGGCATTGAATTTAATGCCACAGAATTTTTATGAGGGGCTATGTCAACTATAATCATCTTGTCCACTTTTTCTGGCTGAAATTCAATACATATATTAGTAAATATGTTATAACAGGAGAAAAACTTACATATCTTAGGGCGAAATACATTACTGCACGACCGCCCATGGAATGCCCAATTAGTTTGGCTTTTTGTATATTAAACTGATCCAGAAAAGCCATGATATCTTCAGCAAGATGTTGGTATGAATGCTCACTTGTATGAGGACTGTCGCCGTGATTGCGTGCGTCAACCGAGTATATTTTGCAGTTAAGGGCTTTATGATAGGCCTTACATAAACTATTCCAATTTCCTTTTGATCCAAATAGGCCATGCATAACAATTAGGGGGGGTTCAGTAACATCAAATCCAGTTGATTCATATGAGTTGTAGGCCATCTTAATTGGTTGGATTGGCTCATCAACACTTGTTGCTTTAATCCTGAGCCAGCAAGCATATGGTGTGCCTTTGAAGAATTGTGGCACTTTTGTTAATGAAAGTGGATTACTAATGCAAGAAAACATTTTCGTGTAAATTGATGCGTTAACACTCGGGCAAATCAGAAAGTTGCTTCAGATTCTGCTTAGACGAATCTCCCTGATGTTACACGCAATCTTATCTAGCCCATGCGAAATGTGTAAAGCGTAATGAATGAATCCTGTAATTAAATGATTCACTGATAATTTTGATACTGATGGCTTATGAAACACGATTTGAAAACACTAGGATGACATTTTTGAAGGTTATATTCTATTGTATGTTTGGTTGCATATAATATATTCAGTGGAGGGAGTAAAGTCATTACTCCCGCATGTAAAGTCATCCCAGTTTCTTACGGTTTTATAGTCCCCATTTTTTTAAATGTATAAAAAATATTTGACATTATTTATGATATTTGATATGATTATGATATTATTAATACACAATTTTTTCAAATTTATGATAAAAACTATATCGTGGAAATAGATATATCGAAAATAATTTGAATGGTAGTTTTCAGGTGTATATTACTTGATTACTGGTTTTAATATTTTTGGTTAAATAAATACATTAATTTAAAATAATTAATCATAAATATGATGAGTGAACATTGGTCCTACTAAATTACTTAGTGAATTTTAAGTATACATGAAATGTTTGTTGTATGTTTCATATTGCGTTAAAATAATCTCATTTACGAAATTAACTACTAGCCCTGACACTGACGAATTGCCTAAACTATCACATTAATTCTTAGCCGTTACAACGTATAACAATTATTGTACGTTTTCCATTAATGATGAGGTACATGTACGTTTTAGGAAGTCTATATGAGTGTATTACCTTGTGCGAGTATCATTAATATATGTTATCACATATTTAGCTACTAACCAGTGGAGCTTCAGTCATCGATTAATTGATTTCTTGTAGATCGATGCCGCGCTCCCGGTCGCGTTTAAACAAACGCAGAAGGCGTACAGGTCGCAAAATAACGACCACAGTGAAGTTGGGTTTTAGTATCAACGCAAGGGAATCGAATAAGGCTGCCAGTGTGCTCCCCAAATCGAAGAAAAGCAATCCGGAAGCGACGTATTGCGTCCATATGCCTATTCATGTAAGCGGCTCGCAGTGTTAAGCTAAAAAATAAACAAAGTACCACATTATACATGACCAAGGTTATAAGGGACATCTTGAACAATTCTACCCACTGGCTACAAATAGATATGTATCTCATGAATTACATAAGTACGTCGCACGATTAGGTACGTTTTAGGAAGCCTATATGAGTGTATTACCGTATGGGACTATCTATCATTAATGTACGTTATCACATATTTAGTTACTAACCACTGCAGCCTCAGTCGATTCGTCGATCTCTTGCAGATCCATGCCTCTCTCAAAGAAATCAGCCTCAACAAGCCACTTTTCAATCTCTGCAATGTACATTCGACGTTGCAGAACTTCCCGATTGCGTGGCCGTCTGCCAACGTAGAAGGTTACACCTCCACGTTGAAAATCGTTCTGCAGATTGTCCAAATACTTTCGATCCTGGATCTGATTACTAAGCGCGTTCCATTCAACGCGCACTTCTTCGTGCAGCATTTCTTCCTCGTCTCGTTTAGACGTTTGTTTCTTGTACTGAATCCGGAAGCGGAAAGCTTCCAGCACAGACGCAACGACAATCGTTAACACAACCATTGTGAACAGGTAGAAGCACATGAAGTAGAGCCGCGAGTAAGCGGTTTCGGTGACTGCAGCGAAGGCGTCCATGATGATAAACCAATTATTGACGACGGTCAATTCGAATAATGTAACGCCTGAGCTCACCAGATCGTTGAAATTGTTGAGGTAATAATATCCAATTGCGGACGTACCATTGGCGTTGTACTTGAAGAAATCCTCGACGGTTTTGTTCACACAGCAATTTCTGAGATCGTACTTTGAGAACAGTTCCATGCCGACGATGGCGAAGAAGTAATACATGACGAGCATTACGATTGCTGTTGACCACATTAGTGGGGAAAGTAGCACTAAAGTGCCGAAGATATCCCGGTAGCGTTTCTTCAGTTTAAACAAACGCAGCAGACGTAAAGGTCGCAAAATAACGACCACAGTGAAGTCCGGTTTCAGTATCAAAGCGAGGGAACCGAATAAGGCTGCCAGTGTGCTGCCCAAATCGAAAAGATTCCACCCGGAAGCGATGTATTGCGTCCATCCTATGCCAATTATTCGTAGGAGTGCTTCAAAGAGGAATACTAAAAATAAACAAATTAGCCCCTTAAGAATAGGCAACACATTACACATATGTTATTGAAATAATGAAGCTATTGAAGAGTTATGTAGATTTAAGCAATTTTACTCACTGGCTAGAAATAGATATGTATCCCAAGAGTTGCAGAAGTATGTGGCACTTTCCTCCAGTGTGTCTGCACTTTGTGCAACTCGAATGAACATGGCAATGCCATTGCTTAAAATCATTATGTCTAAAAGTAGTCTTGTATTAATAATAAGCAAATGAAAGAGTGATTTACTTACAGACGATATATTCAAAGTACTTCCAAAGTACGAGACGTCGCGACGCTCGACAAAACATCCTCAGAGGCGGCCAAGCTGCACTGAACCATGGATCTGGTGGATCCTTGAGGTGCCATTTCAAACTGACAGCATCATAAATCCCAATAAACTCCTCCTCGGTCATGTTGCCCGATCCAGATGCGTTTAATTGTTTAAACATCAATACCACATCTCTGGCTTTCTTGCGCGGAGCGTAAAACCTCATAAGGCCCTCAAACTGTCGAAATTTCATTTCATCAGGTTCCTGCTTGGAAACCAACAGCCTGAACGCAAGCTTACAAGCTCGCCTTTTGTGCAGCAGCAATTTCCTAAACTTATCCTTCTCGATGCCGGTGAATGTCTCGTAGACGACAGCCAACATCAAATTCATCAGCACATAGAGCACTGTTGAAATGTAGCTGATGAAGAATACGGCGTTCCACTTGGACACTGCATACGATGGCATCATCACATCTGGAAAGTTGGCCGTTGTCAATAGGACGAACATGCTGACAAAGCTATCGGGCAGCGTTGCAAAATACAGATTTCTATGGTGATCGCTGAACAGATAGTAGCCCAGTAACGCGTAGCTGCTCACGAAGAAGAGCAGCAAGCCCAGCATGTCCAAGATCGGCGGCAGCGACTGGAAGATCTGGCGAATAAAGCGGCGCATATTGCCACAGGCACGCGTATCCACAAGAAAAATGGGACGCAGAGCGCGCGTGACCCGGAAATGGCTTTCCTGCCGGATCAGCACGACAATCGCCTCCAGAGCCATGATGATCAGAGTCAGTCCTTTCAGCATGGTCCTCTTGTGCTTCAGGACAGTGGAGTAGCCCATCCATTGCAGCTTCAGCACCAACTCAATGGTGATGATGGTCAATGCGACCAACTCCAAGGTGCCATGCACACCTACTGGGAGCGTGAACCGTGAAACGGACGGCTCCTCGGCTAGAGCCAACAGCAGCAGAACCAAGGAGGCAAGCAGATCTAGGCCATAATACCAGTTGTTGTGCACCAGCAGGTAGGCCGGAAGCGCGGCCGGATGGCGTGGATGCGAATCGAACTTTTCGTTATTCTCGCCCTCCTCGAGGAAGATCGCCGCCTCGTGATAGTTCATCTCCCAGTGGTCGGCGCCGATGTCCGATTCCCGGCTGAGGCCCGACACACTTCCCATTTCTTCCACATCTACAACGCAATTCAAATCATATCAGTCGCATGCTTTCCACACGGCCAGCGATCGTAGGCAACCCGCATTGTCAACAAGATGTTATCACCATAACTGTACCCGCGCTCGAAGCGCGTATCTTTTTCAAATTGTATTCACTCGCGTTATCAACAAGCTGACCCATATTTGAAAACAGCGGAATGCAAAACAAAACAATCAATAAATGCGAGTGTCAGCTGGCTAACCTCAAAATCGCTGTCTGTAATCAGTTTTTGCACGAGTCCGTATCTACGCAACGCTTGAACAAATTGTTATTTATTTATTGCGATACTTGCCTTGTGTATCGGTGCCGTATGTGTTGTGCGTTTCCTCCGTGAAGCGTTTGTAGCCATCATCATTGTCCGGCGAACTTGCGCGACTTGACGCCATTTCTACACCTCAGCCACACACCATTTAAGCTGGTGTTTCTCGTTGGCGGATGCACCCACACACTGCTTAGATTCGGTTGATGCGTTAATTAGGGTATCTCATTATGCTAGTTTATCGCATCGAATTTTTGTCACGGGACGCATTTCAGTGTTTATCAAGGCGACTTTGAAGCGTGACGTCAGGTGTGACGTCATCTGACGCTCTCTTCGAGTTCAAAAGACAGGATCGGCTTCAAATGCGTCCAACCGGCAAAATTAATGCCCTGATACAAGGGAACATAATTTTATATTCAACTCTATAACATAGATATTAGATAGTAATAAATTATAACTATATAAAACATGAACGCACCGATTCGCATTTGCTAGATGAGGAAAATGTCGTAAAAAACTAGAAATAAAGTGACAACAAAAAAACGCAATTAAATCAAAACACGTGTTTTGTTGATATTGTTGTGTGGTGGCTAACGTGACACTTTCCAATGGGTTTTGGCATTAGTAGTTGGTTAATGAAATTAAGATAAGTTATGAATTTTATTTCCAAGATGGCTGTGAACTAATTAAGCGATGGCGTTACGTTGTCGCTCCAATTAATTTCGATCGTCGGCCACTTTGTCTGCAGGCACGTTAGCATCGGGTTTGATTCGCACATTGCACGTAGATCTGACTCTAAAAGTATTGCCTCACCAATACGAAATTTGACCTAAAACAGCGCAAAATATTAGTCATGTGAAATCATGAAACCTTATTTATTGGGGGATATTTTACCAATCCATCATGGTTGCTCTGTGCCAGACCATTGTAATGCACAAGTTGGAAGGTGTCCGGCGTGGAGGACTCTTCCTGGGGGTAGAATTCGTTCATAAACGCGTTCAGCAAAATGATACCAAGGTTTTCCGAATCGAGTTTTCGCCTCATAATATTCACACTGCAATTTAGTGTTAAAATTAAATTTCAAGGGTAGTCTATGAAAAACTTACTACTCCGTCTCGCTGACCAAAGATAAATCAGCCAGAACGTTCTGCAAGTCGTCCGCTTTAATAAAATTGTTGCCATCTTTGTCGTAATTTTTGAAAACCCTGCGTGCTTGCTCGCTCCCTGTTTCCGGACTCACCAGCGCTCGATTCACACTAAAAAGTACTAAATGGTCGTCAACACAACGATGTTCAACATCTAGAATCGCCAGATACCAACCTGTTAAATGCGTTTCAGAGCCCAGCACCCAAATGGGACACTTTGGGCTCTTGTAGAACGAGCCGACCGTAATGTATCTCATATGCTCCATGAGCGTGATGAAACCAATATCACTTTGCTTGTCCAATCCTTTCAGTTTCAATCCGCCCACATCTTGCTCGTAGTCCCACACGTACGTGACGGCACGACCGGTGATCATTAAATTGATGAGAGATTGACTTCCATACCCGTAGGTTTCGTCGATGAGGGGCTCGTTCGTGTCCGACTCCAATTTGACTTGTCGCAGTCCCTAAAATTCCAATTGAAATTTATTAGGGACAATGAAGAAGGTGTATATTGGTTTGCCTACCTTTGAAGCTATCACAGAATAAAGAAAGAGCAGAATGCCAAATTGCGTTTTGTACCTGGCGATTTGCTCGCGAATGAACGTTTGACAATCGTCCGGCGTGTCAATCGGTCGTAAACGCACTTGATTGTGGTAGAGAATGTGTTCTGAAACTGGTAATGGCACTCCCTTTGTATCACCATTCAGTGTTGTTTCGCCACTGTTGTCTGCATCTAAATATGCCAAAAGGAATCTACCATTTTTACTCTGCAATTGTAATATTTCTAAGAGTGCACTTGCAAGTAATCTATCTTGATCCTTTTCAGTAATCTAAAAGTAAATGCTACATTACGAACTACTCATTAAATATGAAAAATCTTACTTGTCCTCTAAATTCTAAACTATTGTACTCTTGCAGTAAGGTTTTCAGAATATATGCTTGTACTGGTGCTAGAATCGAACAGGGCCCTCCCTGGGTTTGTTCTAATGCACTTGGCTCAATTCGACTGAAGTAAAACCCTGCAACATGATGTTGTTATTAGTCGTTGATTTCGGCTAATGTTTTTATACTAACCTTGTGACCAGCGGGCAAAGATTTCATCTTTAATCGTATCGCCCCAGAGGATGTTCCGGATGCCCAGCAGCTCTTGTTCATAAAGCAGCGCCGAGGGCATCGCGTCCGTCGTCATCTTGACGACCACGTCGTGCAGGTCGTCTGGTGCAATATTTTGGTACAATACACAAGGCGTATTCACAATGCTGTACGTGTTTTACATCAAAATCCTCCCAGAAAAACACCAAGAAGCTTGGAAATAAAATCAACTTTCTAGGTTAACGCATTGACGATTGCAATGTTGACAGTTCCAGTTGGGAATGGTGGGCAACCTTGAACTGGAAAACGTTTTTCGCAATGAATTGCACCCGCAAAACACTTAATAAATCATTGGACTCTCGCAACATGAAAACAATAATACTGTATTGCTTATTGCTAAGCGTTTTTCATAGAAATTTTATACATGCTCTCGTTCATGAAGTGGGACAAAAATGACGTCACCAATCAGAAATTTAAACTGCAACAAATAGTTTTTGTTTTAGATATAAATGTAAACAATAAATAAATGAGAAATATTGAGGATTGTTTTAACGGTCTGAATGTTGTAGTGTATTTGAGAATGATAGCTATAGAATAAATTACATAATTGATGAAAATGGGAGGCCCCTGAATAGGAGAACTAAATGAATAAATTGAATTTTCTTAGTAAATGGTTAAACAGACAAACTATGCAGAATTATTATTCAAATTACGTAATTCCAGACTATTTTCTTTTGCTTTGGTTTTCCAATTTCTTAACATTACGCAAGTGGCGCCGCCGGTGGTATGAGAAAGGTTACCGATTTCATGATATAGATGTCGCTTCGGCCTTAATTGTAATCGAATTATTTAAATAATTATTTTTCTATAATTGGTTGAAAATACAAATAAACACTTTATCTTTGACTTATTCTACTTTATTTATCTCCTTTATTGATTTATTTCAGAGTCTTTTGAAATAATTATGTACATAGCAACCCTCAAATATAATTTTCGTGAAAAAAATTCGCATTTGAGGAGGAAATATCTTATCAGGAATGTTGCCATAAATGTAACAACACAGGAAATGGTAATTATTCGAAGAGGAAGTTGCATTTCAGTCCACCAGCCCTATATTTAATTGAAAATTATAAATTAATCGATAAATTCCAATTATTATATTATAGTTCCTGATGTACTAGAGAAATGAGTTACAAATAACAACTCCCGCAAATAATTGTATGTGGATACTTATTGATTTTGCTTACTATAAATAAAATTCCAAGGAAATTAATCATAAAAGAAAATGACAAAAAACGAATTCGACGAGGATGGGATTCGAACCCACGCGGGCAGAGCCCATTGGATTAGCAGTCCAACGCCTTAACCACTCGGCCACCTCGTCATATCTTTAATATTCCCAAATATAGCATGTGATGCCCAAGGTTTTTTTATCAACAATTCCAAACAATAATAAATTTAACAAACAATACAACGATGAATAAATAAACGACATAAACAAATATGGAGCCGTAAAGATAATTCTGCGTTGTTGATAAGTATATAAACAGGTTTGCAACGCAGGGACACTGATGTATGTTTATTTTTGCAATTTATGCCGGAAATGCAATAAAAACTGCAATAAACCGAGAAATGTTGTTTAAGGTTTGGTGCACTTTTATTGCAATACGAAATTTTTATTTTTATTCGAAGGATCGACAATTTCCTTGCAATTTTTTACATATAATCCAGTTTTGGTTGGATTTGAGAAAGTAATTGATTTATTGATAATTCCAATTAGAATTCGATATCAATTTCGGAAATCAATTGTTTAATCAAACATGTCATCCGCTTCATGTAGATTTTATCAGTAAATTATCATGATGGCTCAGAAATAATTAGCAATCAAATACTGCGTTGTTATAGTTATAATTGTTTGTTTTGCGGCTGTGGATAATTGTAACAAAATTGAATGTGAAGTCCGTCCCTCTAATTGTAAATCCTGGAGGACCAAGATTCGTTATCGATAAGAAAACCACGCAATAGATGAAAGTAAAAAACGGTATTTTTTGCAGATAGATAAGATCTATCGGATGTTTGACACGTAAGTAGTGTCATTACATCATAATGAGTAATTGCTAATTAATTTAGACGTCACATGATGAAATATCACCAAAATTATTTTTGATCATTGATCAGTGGCGTAACACATTTATCTCTCCTTACAAAATTTGTATTTTTTGGGGAAATTTACAGAAACCTTGTAAAATCCTTTCTGAAAACTCATTAATGGGACTTTTTCGGTTGGATTTGAATGATTAGATTGAGTTGTGTTACGCTACTGATTTGTTTTGTACATTTATCGATCAGAAGCAATGAAAGCCTACAAGTTACAACCGAAACCGAAGCGCCAACCAAACAAACTCAGCTGTTTCAAGCAGCCGATCAATAACTTTGATAACCCCCAAAAATTTGATAGAACGTAGTCACTTCCAGACTAAAGGTTCTGTTTTCAACAACGCGATTCCATCCAGTAATTACAACGTGATTTGAGTGTATTTCAACGCCAACTTGTGAGTATGATGATTGTGCAAAAAGTAGTGCAATTCCAGTTGCTTTTGGATTTTTTCGGTGTTGCCTTTCTGGCTTTGGTTCTTTGCATGCGTAGTTTGTTTAGAAATGTCTCTGGTTTCGTTTATGTATAATTATCCACTATGGAAAGTTCTAGAATACGTTCAATAGATGGATGGAATTGTATAGCATGAAATATCAAATTGTTGTATAGATTTTTCTTTTGTAACTCGTTCTGGAATGGATGATGTCATTAGGGCGTTATTAATTTATGAATAAGGGTCTTTGTAAGCTGAATTTCTGAATGGTTCATTGTTTTGGAGTTTAATTCAAGATATTCAATGAGTTTAAGGTTGCAAATGAGGTTGAAAAATGAGTGGATTTTTCTGCAAGTTGCAAATTGAATAGTGCCGTTTTGCGAGGGAAACATTGATACAAGTTTATATCTTCTAAAAGAGTGATTATTCTTTTGTAAATTCATTTTTAAATTTTGAAAATCGGATAATTCATTTGTAAGTTATGACAAAAAATGCAAAATGTAATCTGCGAAAAAATTGATTTTTTCCTTTTCTGTAATTTATGTGCATAAAAATATAATTTGTTTTTGTAATTAGTCAAAAAGTTATACATCATTTTAAAGGGAATTTAATCAACTATAATATGGTGTATGATATTATTAGATAACTTGAGTGATTTTCGAAATAATTAATATTGAATCATAAAAATCAAATTAAGTTGTTTTTATACTTGAAATTTGAACTCAAATATTTTCAATTTCCTTATAAAATAATTACAAAATTTTGATATCATGTGAAAGATAATTAATTATATTTCATAAAAAAGAAATTTAATTTTGTGAAAAAATAAAAAATTGAAGGTATTTTTTGAAAAAGTTATAAAACTATTTCAAAATGTATTCGACTGTAATTATTATAAATTATTTATAAGGTAATTTTATAATTGAATAGATCGATGGAAAGGTTATTAAATTTCCTATAAAATGATATAAGAGTTGTTTAAATTGGATCATTGGTTCCAAAAATATACTTTAAAGAAAATGACCATGAAAATAATTTCTTTTGAAACTTCTTTATAACGGAAAATTAGTAATAAAGTTGTATAAAATTGATTATTTATAGTAATTATCATAAAAATTCAAAGAAAATGTAAAATTTTCTTACTTGATTGACGCATCAACTTCAGTTTAATTCGCATTAAGTAAAATTTGCAAATTAAAAAATGAATCGATTGATTATCGATGAATCAGTTGTTTCCCTGCTTTCAATCGGTCTCTGTTTGAAATTCGCGAGTACATTGCTGATGATTCGCATGTGCACTTTATACCGAATGATTCGCACACGCATTTGCATCCGGCGTGCGCACTCACTCAGTCGATGCGATTCGCATTTCGCACACTACATACTCACTCGTACACATATCGTAATTGATTGGCGCATGGTGCACATTCGTTCGTTCGTTCTAGCCGTCTGAACAGTTTGCAAGTCCGTTCCAAGTCAGTATTGTTCGGTCGTCGTTGGTTCAAACAAGTCGTGTTTTCCCATCACCAATGACTCGCATACTAGATCTGCAGAATAGTGCCGAAATTGTTGGGTAAAAGTGGCGAACAAAAACGTGTCCCATCTACCTGCCAACGAATTTTCTAGAAAATTTTGCAAGGTAATTACAGACTTCATCATATTTTCTGCTTTTGTTTTTTTTTAATGTCTGATTGTACGTTGGAACAAGTAAATGATGATTAATAATATAATGATAAATAAATGGTGTGGGACAATTTATTTTTATGTAACTGGTCTGGGAAAACTTGTTTTCCGCGTATTGGCTCTCTTTCTACATATGTATTTATTCAGTCTATTAGCTAAATTTACATAATGAGTTACTTGAATTTTATGGATTCATTGTTTTTTGTCGTAATGAAATAAATTCATTAGTGAAATTGGAATTTGATAAATTATTTGGAAATAGTGAATGATAATGAAATATTTTGTGAAATTTCATTTTCGTGGTGAAAAATGTGGAATTGCTGATGGTATATTTGTTGAGAAATTCTAGAAGGATTTTTGCGTTTATTCAATAGTTTGTTATACTGTTGGAAGTAGCAATAAAGCAGCAACATTTATTGTTTATAAGTTACAAGTCATATTTAACGTGAAATGCGTGTGGAATGAACACAATTTGTAATTGTTTATTTTATCGTATTATTAAATTATTCATTTGCAGAAATGCATTTATTATTGATATAATTAAATGAGTCAACTAAAAATAGTTTACAGAATTTAATCAATCAGGAAATTAACTAAACTTTTTTGTTATACATTCCATTTGTAAAGTTTATTTCGTGGTTCAATATTATTGTTTAAAAATAGTTCGCCATTGTTTTGGAATCAATGAATTTGCATCTTATATTATTTTATTTTCTTCGTTATTATCAAAAGTAAATTTTGTTATTAAGTGCTTACAATATTTTTTGGCATTGTTGAATAAAAATTGAAGTGCAAATTTAAAATAAGTATACAGACAAATTGCAGATTGAAATTTTAACTCATAAATCGCTGTTTTTAAAAGAAAAAAATTGCATCTTGCAAAATTTTAAAAGAAAAAGAAAAATAGTTCCAGAAAGAGGGATTTGTAATAAATCTCAATTATTATTACAAATTTATTTTTATTAGTAAATAAATGCTATCGCAGGATAATTTCATATTATGTAAAAAAATCTCTAACGATATGATTTCACTTGAGGAAAATTTCGTATGACTTAATGTTTTGGCAAAGCACTTTGGTCCTGTATATTGAACTTGACGATGATTGTTTGTTCGAATTTAGTTTCTGGCATTGAACTACACTTTGCTCGCATGAAAATGACGCCCAACGTGTGGACAATAATAATTTGCATAACATTTAATAAACGCATGTCTTGGATTGTACGCGGTCGGTTTTGATGTTCGCATGCATTCGAATTATGGGGCGTATGTAACTAGACATTTGTTTGCTACATTTGTTTCATTCTATTTAAATGGAGGCCAAGTTCGCATGTCAAGGATGCGCACATTTGTAGAAATGCGCGATTCCATTATTGAATTGTGACCAATAATGAACGCTCCCAGTCGGATCGTATTATGTAATTTGATTATCATTTACAATAATGACAAGCTCGTTTATGCATACATAATTTAATCGATTGCAAGAAAACAACAAATATGTTCTTGTTGGTTAGAGATGTTGGAAGATCTACAAGAAGAACCAGTTTTTAATTTGATGTGTAAATTATTAATTAATTTATTTACATGACTTGGCGAATATTTTTGATCATAATCAACTTTGAAGTTATCATTATCAATTAATTTTTTTGGCAAGTTAAATTATAAATTTTCGAAAAACAAATAAAAAGAAATCAATATTTAGTATTGTTTTTCATAAATTTTACTCACTTGAAAAAAATATTTGTTAAAAATACAAAAAATATGAATATAAAAAGAAATATTTTGCAATAAAAATAAGAATTGAAAAGAAGAAATACTTGACATCAATGGAATGATGAAATCGCTGCGAAATTAATTCAAAATTTCTTGCGAAATAATCGATATCGATCGACAGCTAGCCACCACAGCACATTGTAATCAACGATCGATCGATCGATTAATCAATCACACACTTGTGCCCACTCATTCCTTGACTTTCAAGCACACATCCAAGCATCTTGAAGCATTCGCAATTTCATTGAATTCGTACTGCTTGTGCTTGTGCATAGAAATAATTTGCAAATAGATCCTTCTATCCTTCACTCTACAGCGAAATGTTGATATCTTGATGTAAAATTGCATAAAACACCCGTGATCTTGCACAACGTATTCACTAGAAGTAATTTATGTGGACATAATGTTCAACTAATAATTTTGCTTTGATTGCTTCCAGAAACACATTCCGAGATCGAATTTATGATGCGAATTGGCGAATGAAAAAATAATCGATTCAACATCGAATAACGATCAATACGAAGGATTTTAATTAAATAATTTATTAAAATGGAGATTGGGTAAGTTTTAATTTTTATCATTTATTTATTAAGGGAAATCTGGAATGTTTTGCAGAAGATGATGAAATTATGACGTTTATATCAACAGGTTGTGATTGCATTATCAGATAACTTATCAGGAAGTGATGAAATAAATAAACGTTTGGTTATTTAATTAGGTACATGTTTATCGATTGAGTTGCCAGAAAATTTGGCAAAAATATTGACATTCAAATAGTTGAATATTTTTCTCTGATAAGAGATTTTGATTGAAATATTAATTTTTTTTCATCCATTTAAAAATATACCAAAACGTCCAAAAAATTTTAACAAGAATTTAAAAATATTTCATAAATTTTTATTATTAAAAAAATTTTTAAAAAAATAAAGTTAAATGTTAATGAATGAACTTTACTTACTGCAAAACTGAATGAATTACAATAAAATTATCCAGTCATATTATTACTGTTAAGTAATCCAAGCATTCGTATTAATTACCATATTAACAGCCTTTAATAACAATGTTTTGTTTTTGTTTCAGTGCAAGTTGCTACAGTTTACAGTAAGTACTCACAATTAGTATTTAGTCTAGATTCAGTTGTGTCACAAACATTAATTTTCCTCATAATTCCAAACTTGAAAACCAATGATTATGAGTCAATCAACCAATGATGCAAACGTAATTGAAATGCAAATGAAATTGGAATGCGAATGAAATGAGGA
>JARJDZ010006993.1:0-11720 GCA_030264555.1 Aleochara sp. GC000083
AGTACTTTTTCAACCGTATGTCTTCTTTCCAACATTTCGATTTTGTCCAATAAAGCTCTGTTCTGTGCGCGCAATTCTTCAATTTCTTCCTTTTATTTCGCAATTTCTTCGCGATTACTGGTGAGAAAATTTACAATAGAAATAAGGATTATATAATGCATCTCAAAGACAGAGTAGCATACCTAACGGTATTCGATTGATGTCGCATATGTTCCTGAATTATAGTTTGTGAATGCTCTTGTTCTAAGGGCGTCGTAATTTCATCGCTAATTTTAAGTAATTCAGAAACTTCCATTTTATTTCTTCTTTTTATTAAGCGTTCGTCTTGTTCTAATTTTCTTTTATTACTAACTTCATATATACAATAATTTTGTTTTATTTTCTCAGTGGGAACAGAATCTGGTTTCAAATGTCTCGAATTTGTGGTGCAGTATTTCAAGAGTTTACATTTTAGAGGAATTTCAAAGCAGTCTTCTTTAAAATGTTCCGAACAAATACAGGCTATTGAAAATATTAAATTATTTTATGAACGTATAATATTTTATAATAGGAGTGGTTTACCATTTTTTAAATTAATATCATCGGACCGACTGCAGGCAATTATCCATTTTCTTTGGAAAAATTTATCTTTGGGAAATCGAAAGAATTTAATACCCTTTCCTTGCACGTTTTTATTGTGATTAATGCAATCATTTACTGCACAATTGGGCATTCTGGGAAATAATTCTATAGAAAAGACGTGAAATATTAATTACTTCAAACGAAAGTGACTGTTCTCGCCTCGCACGTGACGTCATTCGAGCGAGTGAGGCAGCATAGTGAGCATACCTTTGTATTCTTACCATGGGTTTTTCTGTCCTTGCACGTACCAAATCGCTCTGCGCATGCACGAAGAATTCTGTTATATGATTGGATCATTCGGTTCTGTCAGCTGACAAATATTCATACATCAACGCTTTATATCATTATTGCGATATTTGAAATTTAAGATCATTTTCAAACTTAACTGCACCTACACTGAAATTAGAGAAAATTGTATTTGTTCCATTGTCATTTGTGTTTTTCGTTTTCTCCGTTTTGTCGTTCAGACGTTTCGCCGTTTTTGATTTGAATATTGTTTGTTTTCCTGTTATTGTTACTGTTTTACTCTTNATTTTTCTGAAAACAATAGAACTTTGTTTGGACATGGTTTAGAAAAATGTACCATATACCACTTTTCGATATATTTGTAGAATGGACTTTATACTATCATATGGTAAAACGAGATTTTGTCCATCTTTGCCCCAATTTGGTACAGAGCATTTCAATTGTTTGCTCGAATTTTACGTATAACTGTTGCAGGTATGTTAAACTCTTTCGAATATACCAGCGTATTTGCAATATTGTGATATAAATCCTCGCTGGAACTTATAATCCGGATTTCATCCGCATTCGCAACGACAAATTTTCAGAATTTAAAACGTCGCTTCTCGTCTCTCAAAGTGCAGTGAAGTAGTAGTGGAGGAGCTCTTCCTCAGAAGTGAAGTGTGACGGTCCTAGTAGTCGGTCCTAGTGAGTTGGTGAAATAGAGTAGTGCACTATGGCGAGTCACAGGCAGTTGAATATGGGGTATCCATTGGACCCATCCAGGTTCTTTTGCGAGTTTTGCGACGTTCGGCCTCCTCGGTCCTACAACAACCATGCGGACTTCAACAAGCACCTAAGGCGAGTTCACAACACCGAGCTCTTCATCTGCGCCCTGGGCAGCGCCAGGGATGGTAGAGGGAAGAAGGTCAAGGCTGACCAGAAGTCCGCGAGATCCGCGACTACGAGAAAGCCCTGCCCCAGGCCCCTCTAGCAAGGCGCACTCGAACTCGCATCGTTGCAACGGACATCGCACCAGAAATCGCCGGCGTGGAACCCTGATCACAGGACAATGTCAGCGTCCATAGAGTATCGACCACTCCTCGAGTGGACGTCCTATTATCATCCGAGGAAGCCCCAGAGCACCATCCCACTGCACCGGTGACGAGCGGAGGCAGAAGGTTCGGTGGGCACCTGCGTCGACACCATCATCGCTGAGATGACCAGCTGATCAAGAAGAAACACGGCCGACAGCCCCTATGGAGGCTGCCAGCATCCAGCAGAAATACGGAATTAATAAGNGGCGTGGAACCCTGATCACAGGACAATGTCAGCGTCCATAGCGTATCGACCGCTCGTCGAGTGGACGTCCCATTATCATCCGAGGAAGTCCCAGAGCACCAGCCCACTGCACCGGTGACGAGCGGAGGCAGAAAGTTCGGTGGGCACCTGCGTCGACACCATCATCGCTGAGATGACCAGCTGATCAGGAGGAAACACGGCGACAGCCCCTATGGAGGCTGCCAGCATCCAGCAGAAATACGGAATTAATAAGAGAAGAGCATTCCAGCGCAGATTAGCGAGGATGTAGTCGTGGATCACTTTACACGACTGGGACTGCGGCGGCAGCATAACGAACCGCTGGCCATGGAGGACATACCAGTAGCTGGCGGCTATGACCAACTCGGCCCCAGGAAAAGATGGGATCCGCTACCAATGTTGACTAAACTCTTCAACGCAGTCCTACGCATTAGCTCCATCCCACCATCGTGGAAAGATTCGCGGATAGTGCTTGCGCACAAAAGTGGANGAGCACATCTTCAGGCCCCTAGCACACATGAATGCAGGAGACGACTTAGTGCAGCTCACTAAAGCGCTCTACCAGGGAAGTACGGCCACCGTCAGACTCGGCAATGGCGATACCCGCCCCATCATGATGGAATCGGGTGTCAAACAAGGCGACCCTATCAGCCCGATTCTTTTCAACCTCGCGATTGAACCAGTCATCCGATGTGCAATTCGCGAGGATATGGGAGTTCACTTGGGGGGACATAAAATCAATGTCCTTGCCTATGCCGATGATCTGGTGGTCCTGGCCTCGTCGCCTAAAGACCTTCAACGTTCCCTGGATGTCGTCGGAGCCACCGCCACCAACTGCGGGCTATCATTTAAGCCGTCGAAGTGCGCCGTCCTGCTCCTCGACTGTAAGGGCCCAAGAGTCGCACGGAACATCCCCATCACCATCCAAGTGGGACCGGTCAGATGTATGGCTAGAGGGGACGCCTACAAACATCTGGGCGTCGCGACCGGGTTCTGTTGCGACAAAACACCTGACGAGACCGTATCCCGAATGACGGCGCAACTGGAGGCAGTCCAAAATTCGCTCCTCGCCCCATGGCAGAAAATTGACGCGATAAATACCTTCATCGCCCCCAGCTCCAATTCATCTTACGGGGGCTGCGGTCCAGAAGAAAACACTGAAATGCCTGGACCTGCAGATGAAACGTCACCTTAAGAGGGACCGACCTCCTGCCTTTCTCCGACTTGGTCGATATCGCGGCCATCACCCAGGGATTCTGCATGCTTACATGCGAGGACCCTGTGGTTGCCGACATCTGCCGCGCCCAGTTAGAGGAGGCTGTTCATCGGAGGATCGGACGTTGGCCAAGTACAGCCAAGTATACAGGATCTGGCCACGTACTTATCTGGCTCGTTAGAGGGAGAGTTCGGCCGAGATGGTGGCGATGTCGCGTCGTTGTGGTCGAGGATGCGTAACGCCTGCCGTCGTTCGAAGGGGCTCTTCAGTTTTAGAGTGCTGCAGGACAAGGGGGAATTGGCAGTAGTCATCTCGAAGCCATCGGAGGATCCCGTTATTGTCCCCCAAGAAGCCCGGAAACTTCTGGATCACAACTTGAGGGATGCGGTTCGCGCCAGATACGCGGCTAGCCTGATGTCCAAACCAGATCAGGGGAAGGTGGCTCACTGTTTCACACGTAGCCAAGCCAGTTTCTCCGGACAAGGCTAGCCGTTTCTGCGACTAGCGTTTCATCCACAGAGCCCGACTCGGTTGTGTTCCGTTGAATGGAGCTCGGCGTTTTGGCGAAGGGGACAAGAGGTAGGTGTGGCCACGCCGCGGAGACGCTCCCGCATGTGATTAACCACTGTAAACCACAGACGCATGCGTGGACGTTGAGGCACAATGCGGTGCAGGCGCGCCTCGTTAAGGCCGTCCCATCATCATGGTCAGTCCGTGTCAACCATCGGCCCGACATCGTTGCCAGGGATGGTAATGGTAAAACATTCATCATTGACATTGCCATCCCATTTAACAACGGGCCGGAAGCCATGGCGGCGAGCAGAACCGTCAAGCTCGCCAAGTATTAACCCATGACCGACATCCTTGAAGCACAGGGTGAGGCAGTCCCAGTCTACGCCTTCCAAGTGGGGACACTTGGATCCTGGGACCCTGCCAACGAGGCCGTCATCCGTTCCATGGGCATCACCAGCCGCTACGCAAGCCTCATGCGCAAGCTGATGGTGTCCGACACCATCCGTTGGAGCTGAGACATCTACATCACCCACGTCTCGGGATGGCGCCAGTACCAGGCCCGACAACAGGGCACCCCGGGGGGTATTCCAACTAACCCCCCTGACACCGGAGGACACACCTGACCAGTACGGGATCAGGTACCAATGATGGCTTCTTGAAGGAGGAGAAAGAAGCGATTGTCTGTCTTTTTATGTCTGTATGTTTGTTTTCGACTCAGTGTTTGACGCCCGTAGAGGGCTAAAGGCCTGAACCCATCCGTCTGCGTCAACGCAACGCAACCGATGTAACCCCAGGTAGTTTTATGAGACGGACCCCAGTGAGCGCCGCAACGCACCAATGTAAAAGTGCGGACGTTGTGTTTGAAGTCGTATTGACGCAGTCGGATGGGTTCAGGCCTTAAGTCTTTATTTTGTATCCTGTCTTTTACATTTATTTTAACATATGATAATATAGACTTATATCTAGGGGTCTACCTGGATAAGATAGCAGCGATTGGGAAATGCGCGGAGCACCTGATACAATCACAAATAAAGGGAAGAAGGACCACGATATGCACCGACAGCCAGCTGGCCATAGGAGCACTGCGTGGACCGACAAACGAATCCAAGCTGTTTAAGGAGGTTAAGAAACACTTGTCGGACTTGCCAAGGAAAACCGGCTGGACATCATATGGATACCAGGCCACATGGGTCACAAGGGGAGTGAACGAGTTTACGCTCTTGCAAAAGCAGGGGCGGACGAGATCTGAGTGAAGTTGGGGTGCCCCATAGAGCAGGAAGGGAAGGGAAGCCATCTAACCATGGACCACTACGGAACATTGGCGGCGATGGAAGAAATCCCAAAAGTGCAGATGGGCCAAAGAACTCCTGGGAGAATCAATACAGGAGTGGGGGCCCAAAACCAAAAACTTAGCCAGATGTAAAACTCATATGATCATCGGGATTGTTGAGACACGAACGCGATACCGCGGGATACGCACGCACACGCACTTGCTCGTGGTGTGTTATCGGTGAAGAGGTATGCACGTGGCCTCTGCCTCCCGGTTGTAAGGCGGGATGTGCAATCGTACTTGATTACACGTGGCTATTCGTTTGATGATATGGTGAAGGCGCGACTACTGGGACTTCGCCGCGTCTTATACTTAATGTTTTGGTAGTTGAGAGATGCACGTGGGTTATAATAAGTTACGCTTCGTGGTTGATGCAAATCTGTTTATTATAACAATATTCTGGGCTTATATACTTGCTGAAGGTGGTAGGTGGGGGATGCATTGTGCATGGTTTGAATATCTAGTTGAGGATTCGGGGAAAGGTTCAGGTATGCCATGTATTTCTGGTATGTGGAAGTAAGTGGTATGGTGGTGAAGTAGGTAATGGGACGAAGTTTTACTGGTTGTTACTTGAAGGGTTTGGGAATTCCTGTGACGTCAGGGTGCAGTTTTATATCGGTGGGTATTTTCTTCATATCTGGGATTCCCAGTCGACACGTGGTCGGAAAAGACGGCGATGGGGAAATACGGTGTAAACAGGGATCATAACGGGGCACTGGGACCTAAGGTGCTATATGCATAAGCTTGACAAAACATAAGTGCTATTAGCAGGTGGTGCGACGAGGAGGAAGAAACTCCTAGGCATATTCTGTACAGGTGCACTCCACTAAGCGCTAGCAGAATTAGGTGGTTTGGCTCACAAGGAACATTCGGCAACCCGTAAATTCCGATTGCAAAATCATTCAGCACATAGAAAGAATGGGTTGTTAATATCACTAAACAAATTTTATTTTCGGCGGAGACTTCGAATTATGGGCTACAACCGTCCCCAAAGATTAGGATTTTTCCTATTTCGGCTATAGTTGCCCATTTAATTACATTGAATCGCCATGCGTGCTGGGGTCGAACCCTCGACCCAACAGGTACCTGACGAACCCCATCATACTTGCGCTGCCTAGGAGTCATAGCAGATGTGCCATAAGAAGTAATAGAATTTTGCAATCTTTGAAGGTGGCTATAGGCAATATTTAGGCGTCTCCGCCGATAAAAATAATTGCTTGGTAATTTTAACAACCCATTCTTTCAATATGCCAAGTGATTTTGCAATCGGATTTTACGGGTTGCCGAATGTCCCTTGTCGGTAGAGTTAAACCAGAAGCTGTTCAAGGGCATAGGCACGGACAACCTGATCCCTTTCTGCAAGGTGATCGGGGTGGTGACTATGGCTTAAGCAAATTTCGGGGGGATAGGGACGAAATGGCGACCGCTAAGTGCCCCTGAGCGTAGCACCCCTTAGTAATAAAAAAAAAATTCATTGTAACTTATTATACCATTTCCGACGGTAAAATAAACCTCTCCGCGTGGCCTTATTAAACGGTTTGCCACTCAAATTTCTACTTGCAACAAGACAACGTTACTGTTGAGAACGTGACACTTGAATAGCTTCAGTAGAAATAATCTTGCGATAAAGTTTTGGCAATGAAACCAAATTTTCCACTCGTTGTAGGGAACTGTTGTTTTATTGCAGCCAAATGCTACCCTCACCCTTCCGTTTTCACATAGCAAGACTGAAAACCAAAAAGTCGCCCGACCCTGACCGGATCAACGTTTTGGCCCTTAAGTCTCAGCCTGAAAACATCATCGAGGGAATTGTTTAGATCAGGGCTTTTTAAACTATGGGTCGCGACCCCAAATGGGGTCGCGTAGCAAGATTCTGGGTTCGCGAAAGATTTTAATGTCAAATATTTAAATACAAGATTTTATAACATATTATCTTTCTGGTGGTGTGGACCTTTTTTTTGGTCTTCACCAACTCGTATGGGGGTCGCCAGCCAAAACGCAAACTTAAATGGGGTCGTCGATGAAATAAGTTTAAGAAGCCCTGGTTTAGATCTTCAGCTCTAGTTGGACCCTGAGCTACTTCCCATCCAAATAGAAGGGGCGTCATCATTCCAAAGAAGGGTAAAAACTCTGTTCGTATGGAAAACTGCCGTCCTATTAGCCTAATCAATATCCTTGGCAAAATTCTGGGACAACTCATTCTGGATGGATGAGTTAAACGGTCACTTGGTTGCTACTCATCTGCTGCCACCCACAGGGCAAGCTCTTCATCTGGATTTCATAATCCACAGGCGTAAAAAGAAAACGCTTATCGTCCAACTCGACCTGGAAAAGGTCTACGATAAGGTTTGTCGGGGAGCCGTTCTCCACAAGCTTCTCGTATTGGAAATTCCGACCCATCTGATTAGAATGCTTTAATCGTTTCTTACGAATCGGAAGTTCAGAGTTCGCTGCGGCAACGCGGTTTCTGAATTCCGAGAGGCACCAGATGGGTTACCACAAGGTTCAACTCTCTGTCCAACTCTCTTCAACATCTTAGTTCAGGAAATACCAACGTTGGACAGACAATTCTACAACGTGCTTCAGTTCGCCGACGACACCGCGCTAGTGGCGTCCGGCCTGACATGTTCATCCACTCTAAAGCGTCTTCGTCATGGTCTTCAACAACTTGGATGCTGGTTTTCGGACTGGCGCCTGAAGGTAAATACCGAAAAGACCGAGTTCCTCTCTTTAAACAGCAGAAAGTTCGATCCTGATATTATCAACTTCGATGGTTATAAGTCACATTTCAGCGCCGCATTCGTAAGTCTGCTATCTGGTCGCACCATTGCCGAAATCGGCTAAACATTGCAAATAAAACCGCAGGTGTTTTGGCTCCTCTTCTCCGCAAAGATAGTCCCTTCTCGTTGATCAACAAGGTAAAAATTATTAAGCCCTCAATTGTCATACGGCACTTAATTATGGGTTTCCCGGCCGTCCACTGCCACCAAGAAGCTAGACTCTTTTCGCAATAGGATGCTGCGCAAAGAAGTTGGATGTCATTATCTCTCGCGTAATTCAGAAGTCTTCACTGCAACGAATTGCGTACCACTTGCTGTGACTGTCCCTCTCCGCAGGCAAAAGCTATTGGAAATGCTATCCTCGCATGAGGATAACACCATCAACCAAATCCCAAACCTCGTCTGCAATCACATGCCCCTCCGAAAATTTTAATGCCCCCTCATAAAAAATTCACAAATCAAAGAGAAAAAAAAATCAAAAAATCTAAAAATCAACAAAAAGATACTTGCGTGCAAGAGGTCTTTACATTTTAGCCCTCCACTCTCTATGGCTGAGGCATCTCTGGCTCCTGTACATGGGTCTCCCGTTACTGATTTTAGGTATGTACCTACTAATTACGAGAAAGCGACTTCACGACACTACCAGGCCCCACTCGGCGAGGTGTGCGTAAAAGCATTTGCCCGCAAAACTACTGACAATGAGAGTAATCAATTATACAATCCACTTAAACATACGAAGACAAAATGAATGTATTGTGTCAACTTTATGAAGTCACCGAAGAAAGTCGACCAAGCCAAGAAATCAAGAAGTCAAAACGATTTATTACAAACAGTTCGAAATGAATATAATATAATATTATTAGCATTCCTTTATGATGTCAGCCTCTCTAGCATTTGACTCGTTCTTGGATAAAGCAAGGCTACGGAATTCAACATCTAATTGTAAATTAATTCGTTAGTCGTTCTCTTCATTTGGGTCAAATAAATAGAGTGTAATTTGATGCAGCTACTACTGAAGCTTGAATCAATACTAATGAAGCTAATGAATCAAATGATCAGGAGAACCAATACGGAAACAAATGAAATGTGAGAATGTTCGTAATTTTGTTTCGTTGGTTGAATGTTCCCAGTTCCAGACGAACATCAGGCCCGTTTCAGTGCCGGTTGTGATCACGTGCTCGTTCCGTTTCAAGCCATTCCTAACTCTCCTTGTAATGATGGTAATGATGGTGATGATGATGGCGCTTCTTCTCCCCTGGTGATATCCGACACCCATCACCTCTATTACGCTCCTCATGCCGGGCATTGTGCGAGGTTTCCTTGCGTCGAAGCGGTGACCCGGAACTGGATTTGCTGATCGAGGAAAGTCAGCGCCAGAAGAGTGCACCATCTTGAGGGCATTGCGACCCCACCCATTCAGTATCAGGAAGGTGAAGAAACAGAGGGCAGCCCCAACCAAAGGGTTCTCACTCTGGTGAGAAAAGGTTGAACCTGATGAATGAAATTGTAATCACAATTGGCACGAATCTTCACATCAAAGACTTGAAGATCTTTGATCTACGTCTTTGATTTACATCTTCATTCTTACAGCCCTCAATTTAGAGCACCACTTCTGGACTACTCTAGGCTGCCCTAAGGTCTCCAAAAAGTTTCATTTACAGGAAACTATTTACAACAAGATTGGATTACATTTTGACTCAACCCTTGATAAATTGAGTCTGGAACTTTTTGATGTCTCCTCTATAAGTTACCACACAGTCACCTTTGCACTAAAATGACGATGGTGGTGATGATCGCCACAAGGAAGACAAACTCTCCGAAGGAACCCAATTTGGCACCGAGGGTTTCCTGCATGGACAAAGGCACGCCCCCAATTGGGTTCTCGCCATGTTGTAAATTGCTACTCCCTGCAATCCCTGCAGTCTGGCGGATGGGCAGCCAGCAAGATGTTACTGTTGGTGTGCCCCAGCTTTGTCGTCGTTGTCGGCCGTTTAGTGGTGCTAATCGTGGGTTTGAACGGCGGGCTGTTGGTCTTTTCCAGACGCATAATTTCAGTTTCCGCTCTGATTGTTGTTGGTACAGATCGGGTTGGTCGCGTTCGGAACTGCTACGTAGGTGCACGTGTCATACTCCTTGTAATAATGGCGCTACCAGTTGAGATGACTTCTTCTGTAATGAACGCGAAAGTAAGGTCCACTGATTAGATGCACAAGGTATGGAAAATTGATTTTTTCACACGAGACGCTTTAGCAGCGACCTCTGGTTACTCAGAATGTATACTTCACAAAGTTGCTAAATCTCTTGCAGGTGTTAAATTGGGGGCAGGCCGAGGGGTGGCGTCAAACATTATCGGCGTCATTGCCACTTTATAAAATTTTAATTTTTTTTGCCATTGTAAGGGGCGTCATGCAGTCTCAAGTCGATAGCCGATAGCCTGGTAGCGCCTGAAAAGTGAGTACTCATTAATACAGTGGTTTACAACCTTTTTGTACCTTCAGCCCCCTTAAACTTGTAATAGAAGTTAGTGAAGACAAAAAAAACGGTCTACACCACCAAGAATTAACAACAAAATACAAGTTGTTCTTCAAAAAAGGTCGTGATTATAAAAAAAAAAACGAAGAATGATAACCGGAAGGTTTGGTCTGGTAAACGAACTTTAGTTCGTTTATGAAATCGTTATGTCCGTCGGTCTGTCCGTTGGACATGGAACTCAGAATTTTTAAAATCTGACAACAGATTCGTATAGAGCTTTAACTTTCATGTATAAAGTGACCTTCATTTTTTGTTATCACTTCAGGATCAAGGTCAAAATGGGGGTCATGTCAAAATTTTGAAAATTTCAAACTTCGAATTTTGCACTTCTGACTTTGGATATCGATAGAACGTCAAAAATTAGCACTGGAAAGTTAAAATTGTTTTTTTGTATACCCTATAAAGAACAATGAAGACTTGCAACTAAAGTTCGTTTTGGTAATGCCAGCTTTAGCGCATTCCTAGATGTTTATTTTTGGAAACAGTTGCATGCCCCCCGTTGTAATCCTCCCGCGCCCCACAGGTTGGAAACCACTGCATTAAAACCTGTAAACTGTGGCAGGAGTGGCTGGTTTAGCTGCCATCGGCTCTCCCCAGGATGCCGATGGCGTTTTAATAATCATTTGAAAGAATCTGTGAGTAGGCTGAAGTTGTGAGTGCCTGCAATATAGCTCCCAAGCAGATCTCCTTACCATAAGCGGATTAAGCGGTATAAGTGGATTTATATAACCGAGCTAGTTCCCTGTTCCACTATTTTCTTTATGGAATGCATTTTTTCGTATACTGTAACGATAGTGCCTCTAAGATGCTCGGGGTCTTCTTGAAATTCCTCTGTGGAGGAACTGTGATATTATATCCGAGGCCTTCTAGACTTGAGACTAGATGCTCTCTTTAGGACTCCCAGTCTGTGTTTTGTGGTACTCTGCACTCTGCAACACCTGATTTCCTTACTTGCAAGCTAATCGCAATTGAAAGGTTCTTCTAGTTCAATTTATAGATAATTGTTAATGTTATTAGTTTATAATCTTAAAAACAAATTTATTTGTCAAATAACATAGCTCTGATTCATGGTGGGTTTATACAGCATGTAATGTAAGAATGTAACGTAAAATTATGACGTAAAAAAAGATGAATGCACTATTCCTTATGGAACCGTTCATACAGCAAAATAATGTAACAACGTAAC
>JARJDZ010006995.1:0-15877 GCA_030264555.1 Aleochara sp. GC000083
AAGCGGGCGGTCACGTATCTGGCTACTGTTAGTCAGAATTCCAGCATCATCATCATCCTTATGATCCATGGGCTGAGTATCAGCCCATCATGTATTATGATCCATTGCCATCATCAATGGCAAAGTTAAACACGTTGAGAAATCTTTTTGTGCAATAATGCAACCAAAGCTAATTTTCATTATGATCCTGCTCATGAATTTTTAAGTCATAAGAAACAATTTTTCAACTGGTAATATCATTGATTTTTAAATACTAATCTGAATTTAGAACGGATTTAACAATAACCCAAAAAAAAAATCTGCAAAAAGTGACTCTAAACCTTAGATATCACATTAAATAAGAGACACAGATCGAGATTATAGAAGATTTGTTGTCCAAAATGACATTATCCACAAATCCTTAAATGACCACTTTTAATTAATTAGTAAATGTAGCATACATATACTTAACTGGATAATTAATTTTCTGTAAAAATGAAGGAATGAAAAACACGTGCAAATTCATTGAAACACATTGAACTTGAGGATTTCCATCGATCCGCAGCAAAATCATAAATTTTACACATTTTAATTGCGTGTATCCTTGATTACATTTCTTCTACGCACCACAAACATGCAACACGTAAAAAATCCTAAGTAATTGGTAGTAAAAAAGCAAAGTGGCCGATGTTTTTTGTATTTGAAGGAATCTTAATTGGCAATAATTTAGCAATTAAAACTATTTTCATTGCTACCATTTTACAATTACAAGCCTATTACTATTGAGCGTCTTCCATAAAAGTCACGGTGCTCTTGTTTAAATTCTCCTCGGATGTGCCGCAGAAAAAGAGGAGCACGGCTGGCTCCAGTGCGGCAATAATTTCTTATAAAATTCAACATTCTTTCGGCAGCGTGCACGCGTGAATGGTGCATGCGGATGGCTTAATCTTTTTCCTACTGCAAATTGCCGTACACGCCGCTGCGGACGGCGGGTAATTTGTAAAAGTGTTGCCTCAATTTCGATGGCGCGGCTCGATTTTCAGATGAATATTCGAATTACTTAGCGATTCTTTCCGATCCTGGTCCCAGGATGACCAAGCTGCGGCATTGAGTACCTCTTCGGATACCACCAACAATCTCGGTGCTCTCGGTCTGCTGCGCGCACATTTAACGAAGGAAACACATCGATACCGTTAGATATGGATGGCATACTCATAGGATTCGAGTAATAGTTTTTATCTATTCGTGTGTACGCGCGCAGAGAACTCTTGTGCGACGAGACTCTTCATGGAGGATATTATTTCTTGTATGGTACCTTCTGCTCGGTGCTTTTATTCCACTTGTTCGACATGTTTAGACGCGCAATGCTAAATGCGTATCTGCATTATACAATATGGATAACACTCCAATTTTCCAATCTTCCATTGGTTTTCCATTGGTACTGACATAGTAACCAATGAGTGTGGCAAATAATTTAAGTTCAAATTTCCCAATTCTTTCTTCAAAACTTGTAAAAACCATATCTTTCTATTCAAAAATTCTACTGAAAAATCTTTTAGAAGAATGACATTTAAATGGTATCTTCGTCTTGTATCCCATCCAAGTCAACAACTGAAGATGTCCACATTGTATATACAAGTAGGAATAAAATTTATAATCCCAAGTCCTCTTCTTTTCATTTGCTCGTCGATGAATTCTGTATGACATTGATTTTTCCATGCGCGTTCATATTCCAATGAATGAATGTGTCTGACTGAGGACATTAAACGAGCGCCCGAATGAAACTTTAATTAAATTTATCAATGCTATCCGATTTCCAGACAGACTGTATACTCGCTCATGGCAAATGAGCGACCAGATATGATACGATGATGGAACAAATGGGCAATTTGTAATTGATAAAGGTTGAAAGTTATTTTAAACGCACTGATTGAAATCAAAATTTAACGGAAGTCGTTCTCATAAAGTTGATTCTTCTCGAATACATTTCAATGGTTTCAGGTTTCATCTCGCAGTGGCTAAATACAGAACTTCCAATTTAGTTTACTATTCTGTTGCATTCGTTATTATCCTGCATTCATTTCGTGCCATTTCCAATTTATATCTGTTAAGCTGATGCTTCATCAGCAAATATAAAAAGACGCTTGCTTCCTTAACGCGACTCTTCCACCTCGAACCGCTTTTTCTGCAAGGATAATGAAAATGGGAAGAATGTTTAAATAGAAATATAATTAGACATTTTATCCAGTCCAGTTCTTGCAAGGATTAGATTTCAATGCTAGCCATTGGCAATGGTAATGACATTCGGGCAACGTTGATTGTGGCCAATAAAACTTGGTATTTATTAATAAAAGTAGCAGACTAAGAGAAGTAAACGCGACTGGAAGCCATCGTCGAGAAGAAATAAGTACAAGTGTTTTCATAGAATTCCAATATCGAATCCTTAATTACTCTTACTTAATGCGATTAGTGCGATTAACCAACATCGAATGCCATAACAAAATATACAATGTGTTTTGAGATGGCAGGAAGTGATAATCTTATATAATTATATATATATATATATCAATATCCTTTTTTATACCCATAACACACATTGGATCTTCAACAAAATCTGTTATAATTAATGAGAACCTACCATTATCTAATATAAATCAAATATTTTAGTTAATAGTTATTGTGTATAACTTATCTGCAACAAAAGTGACTACTTCCACATGCAGTAAAATAATCATTTAATTTGAATCCATGCGAACTGTATAAATATTAACAGGTAGATATGTGTGCGTATGTTTAAGCTAAACGAAAGGAAATTATTAATTAGGAACGCATCGATGTGGTTGGTTGTATTCGCTGACTGATTCGATGGTTGGTTCTTCGTCCGGATATCTTCTTGGGGCATTTGACTTGCTGGTGATTTGTATGTGGCAAATCGGTGAAATCAATTATGAGGTTGATGAACTTTTCACAAATATTATTAAGAAGCATTTGTCTCAAGTCATTTTGGAATTATCTTACAGATGCTTCCGTTCATTTGGGAATTAATCATATTTTTTCTTCACGGATACGTTTATATCGAAGTGTAATTTTTTACTTATGTAATCGTTTTTGATAATTTTTGAATGAATGCCACTGTTTTATGCAAAAAATACCCTCAAATATATAAAACTCTAGTTAACTGAAATTTAAGAAATATAATGTACGATTCATTAGCTTTTAAACTGTGAAAAAAATCAAGAATTAGTTCTTTGGTACAGGATATTCTGAAAACAATTAAGTATAAATTACTTACCATAGGGGAATAATTCTTGAATTCGTACGTGACTCTAAATGTTGTTTTGCAGTTTTGCTAAAAATACGTTCTGCACATATTAATAAGCTGAGATGAATGAAAACATGGAAAATGAAAGATGCAAGATAATTCAATAAAAAGCGATCGTTAATTTAATTTTACATTTTCAACATGGACATGAAGGACGAATCGTGTTCAACTGATTTTGATTGTTTTTATTTTTTTTTTCAGATTCAACATATGTGAGCATCTTGCTAAAAATAATGTAAGTACTATTCAATCAAAAAATACATCCAAACGTTATTAAATATAAACATAGTTGTTTCATTTGATACGTTTCTTTGCTCTGAATAATTAACAATTAATGAATCATGAATTAACACCTAATAAAGTCATAACTTCAAATAAAATCAAGCTGTTGCGAATTCATTATGTCTAAACGTATGTGAGCCAAGCGATGAGAGTGTTGATCTTGAACAAACCAGATAATTATTGTTATTTAAATGAATTATAAATGAAATTAATTATTATCTGATTCCCCTTTGGCGATTCGTATTTGCACGCGCCGTGCGAGCCGACCAAACGCGAACATTATGCAAACAAAGTGTCCGAGGGAAATCTATGAAGACATCTATAAACTATAATATGCCGAGACGCTCGGTGCTTGAATATTGAGCGCGAAAATCGCATAAAGTATTCTGCAAATGTGACGTGCGAACCGAAGAAAATGAGCAGGCAAATGAGTACAGGCAGCGATAAGGCGACAACATTATCGCGTTAGAAATAAATAAATTAGCGCTCTCGGTGTTTCGCTAATAATAGCATGGCGCATCGATGCCAGCGATTTACGAGAGTGACAGCGCGCTTAATAAATAATGAGACTTAATGATGAATCTAAAGCTGAATGCAGAGGAAGTCCTACGCGCAATTAAAACATGTCGATTGGAAATTGCATAATTTCAAACGAATTCACGCTCGATGTGTGCGTACGTCTCATTGCGTTTCCATTTAATTATCCCTCGACTTTATTTTTATCGCTGGGGATATGTCGAAATTTATTTCGTCGTTGTCGTCGTTTACTGCCTCATGTTCTTCCTCTTCGGTTTGTTTGATTGTTCATAAAGAGTAAATAACGTTTAATTGCCTTCAATGCTAAGCAAAAGGGCAACAAAATTAACGAAAATTAGGCCTCTTCATTCTTGCACGCTTCCAATCGACAACAGCGAGTTTGGTTTATTTTGGACATTTGCTGACTGCTCATCATCATCATCGTTGGCGGTGTTCATGAAAAAGATTCACTTTCGTCGGACGTCGATGTTGGGGACATAATTAGGCAATTAATTCAATTTGGTGAAATTTCGTTTGTTCTTGGAAGTTGTAGCAATTTGCTGCTTCTGTTCTTTTGTTGTTACGCATAACATTTGAACATTGAACTTGCTCAAACTTTTATGCTCCAAATAAATCTTAATAATTTCTTATTTCAATTCCAAAAATTGGTATTCACAATTTACAAATAAGGTTTTTCATTGGCAATCTATTATTTAAATTCGTACGTCATGAATTGCTTAAATAAACTCTAACATCAAATTCAAGGCAATCAAAGAATTTTGATAAATTCCTCTACATAAATACACACAACATTTCCACTTCCATCTTTGATGATTTGTTGTTCATATCAATTATCATCTCCTTCTCGCTGATTTCTCATCATCACCATCATTGTTGTTGATGTTTTTTTTTCTTCTTAATTCGCATCAGCAGCAAACAAACACATTCGTGTGTTCGATCTAATCGTAGCGTTCGTTGGGTGTTTTATTGGCAATTTAGCAAAACAACGTGCCGGTAGGAACCTTCTAAACGGACAAGTGGTGAGATCATACGATCAGAAGGTAATTAATAAATGGTAGTTGTAATCAGCACAATTAACTTAAATTATTGGCGATTATCGCGTTGTATGCAGACAGAAAGTGAGATTTTATAAATATCGATGAAGATGCATTGCTCATTTTCACAATAAACTATTAACTAAAGCAAAAAAAGTTGTTTCATTATACAATTGCATTTTGATTGTGCAAATTATGATATAAGTTCACTCAAAATTTTCTGATTTTTAAGTCATTCTAATGTGAATCGAGCAAACTAAATTTTTAGTAATTATTGCTGAACATTAAAATTTGCATTTTCCTAATCGTATATAAATTGGCTGTAATTAATCTTCAGACAAAAAATCAGACAAAAGATATAATTAATTGCTTACTTTGTTCCCCAATTTGGAAGTTGTTCAGACAAAAGTACTCAAATTACAAAATTAAACGTAAAAGCGTTTTTTAAACTTTATTGAAACGAAAACGTTATAAGCTTCCTCATATTTAAGAATGCAAATTTACATAAATCACATCACTATTTGTTTATGCCGGAATAATAAAATAAACAGTTCTGTTGATGGAAGACACTGGAAGCAGTCATTTGACATTAGTTAGTCATTAGTTTTCATTATATTTTATAATTAATTAAGCAAGTGGCTGCACTTAACAATAATGATGGTAATTATGATAATTAGCAAGAAATTAAAGATTTTTTTTGAACGATATCAAATGAATTATGCACATTACCTTAGAGTAAAATCATGGGATCTCTGATGGAATATATCATTTCTGCGATTGCGCAATTCTTACGCATTGCGTACATATTAAAGTAATTCATTAACATAATACTTGATTTAATTAATTTCCCATGAATCTGAAAAAGGAGTATGATGTTGGCCGGTCGGTGATTGTGCTTTTAGTCTCATTCAATTGTTATTTTATTGTTCGAGAATGCTCGCGCCGAGGAATTCGCGTTATCTCGATGACAAATTTATTTAATGGACCTTCTTTCGCGCCAGTGTTCTTGATCCGACCGAATTTGCAATAAACGCCAAGAGGCGATGATCAAATTGATTGTATTCAAATGAGTTTCAATTATAGCGAATACTCTTTATGGGGCGTTTTACTGCTTCGGATGGCGTTGCCAACAATGAAATGACCAAATAAAGGCAAGAGGCATCACTTTAGTGCTAATCGAGTCGCTGGCATCAGGTGTGCTTCAATTGAATTTTTTCCCTCATTCAAAACGTCATTATAATTTGTTCATAGCATTTTATCCTGTTTTACGAGTCTCATTTTCTCCCAATGATACAGCGTGGTAAAAATTATTGCTCACTTATTTCGCCTTCTTCATTGACGCCATTACAGTCCGTAGATGATTCGGTAATTTCGGTGGTCTTGACAAATCCAAGCCATTTCGATATCAATGACGATGACGTCGTTGTATCTGGCTGAAAACAGTTAGAAGGGTTTTTACCGTTCGAAGCGTTTTTACATGCCTTATACGCCATCAGCATAACTTCTTTCGATCATCCTGCATTACCACTAGTGCTCCTGTTGTTGCCTTCACGCAAGACGTCCGAGTAGCACCAACAACAAAACGAGGAATGCGCACAAAAACTTAATTTAATTACGGTTCTCGTACAGTTTTTTCGCACTTTTTACGCTATTTCTACGTCCAATTAAAAAGAAATTTACGGAAAGTATTTAAGACCTGTACTGACAAACCAAAAGGTGTACGACAATATTGATTGAGTGCATCCCATGTAAACTAGCCGGATAGTTGCATTGTTCCAAGTTAATTTAATTTGTTTTTCAGCCCGTTTGCCTTTTTCGGGCTGTCGTTCCGTAAAATAACGACCTCCTGCTTACTTACTCAGAAAAGTCCTCCAATTCACTTGCTCGTTTCGTTCAGTCAGTTTGGTTCGAGGGACAACGAATTGGTCTTTTTTTTAATTTACCCGAGTTAATTAGGTTGAAATTCGTTTCGGTTGGAGCATTGAGGGTCCCACTGGAAATATCCATCCATAGCTTAGAAAAAACGGAACATCAAACGAATGACTCCTTATCTTGTACAGTTAGTGTCTCTTTCGTTCCGTTCATTCGGGTGTGTAAAGAATCGTAAGGAACAAGATGTTTCAGGGAGGCTGTTTCAATTTAAGCTTGATGGGAAGAAAGATGTCAAGTGCTTGAATTGTGTGAGAATTAGGGATACTGGCTCGTGTTTCATTTCTTGGGAGGAATGCTGTTTTCGGAAATGCGGATGCATCAAAGATGACGGATGATGTGAATGACAGAAATTCTCATATTTCTGTTACATTTCCAAAAGTTTTTTTGTCAATGGAAGGAAATTGCGGCAAGTTTCGCATTAAGAAACGATTCGCTAAATTAGGAATGAATAATGTTGATTGAATTAATGTGATTTCAAGAATTCTTCGAAATTGTTTGTGGTTTATTTTTTCTAGAAGTTTACAAAGAATTTTTGATTTTATGACCAGGATGCAAGTTCTTAAAATTCAATGTTGAATATTTTAGAGACCATTAATTACAGTAATTATTATCAAATTAAATTGTTGATTTATATTCAACACCTTTAAACATGTAGTCTCATTATATAATTTAAAAAAGTTACAGGTTGAAATTCAAGTAATAAATTGAAATGAACATATGACATAAATCTATTTGGAACTAAATCAAACATCAGCATTTTATTTTCTTAACTTTCACAACAAGACATGGCTGTAAATGACCATGTGACTCAATATCATCTCAACGATTATTTATTTATAACTCCTAACAAGCAATGCCATGAAAAACACATTTTATTCATTCGGTTTGTATGGAGGACTTTAGCTACAATGTATCGATGAAGAATAAACAGTTTATTGCCAATTAGTGGCTCACATTAATTAAATAATTCGATAATTAGTTGCAGGCTGGAATGTAAACATTCTTCAGCACTGCCCCATACGACAGTCAGCAAGGTAGGTGCAATAATTTAGAATCACTTTTACAAGCGATATAAACCATAAAAAGAGCGTTTAGCGAATATTTGTGTGTCCGGCCAAAAAGTATGCACGTATAATTCCAACGCTTAAACGCTTAAACGTTTGAATAAATTTATGCAATGATCAAGCATGTACGTAATGTATACAGTTGTAAATTACAAATTGTAATTCAATTCAATTTCGTGTGGGTGTCCTGAAACGATCGGGGCCCATTCGCATTTATTTATATCGTCGTATCTCTTCAGCGATTGCACGGTTCGCGAGTTGCCAACCTGCCATTTGCCTGGTGCGCAAAGTGCGCGAAGAAGGGTATTGACTTAATTTTATTGCTTCATTTTACTCTCGGATTCACACGGAATTATTTATAAATAAAACAATGCGCATTGCATGCTGCGAATGTGCATGTACTCGTATCCATGCAAATTTTGAATCTTCCCAATTATTTTATCTCATTAGGTTGCAAAAATTTTTTTCAACATATTCACAATGTAGTAGTTTTAAAATTTGGATAATATATCATTTCTATAAAATTTAGTTTCGTTCTTTAATATTACCAAATTCTTGTTAATCATAAACATGGTGATGATTTTTGTAACATTAGATATGAGTTACCAAGATTGACAATAGAACTTAAGTGGTCTAAGTGACATTTTGACATTTGCCAACTCTCCAATTTATACTTTGTTGTCAATTAGCTGTTTTGACTTACATTTTGGTCATCAACTTGTAAAATTATGGGGGTCCCCAATGATGAAATTTTCTTTAAGATTGAAACCAGTTTCTATTTAGGTTAGTTAACTTTCTGTTCCAGCCTCATATTTTTAGTTTTGTAGTACAACTTTCTGCCTTGATAAACAATGGAGTCCTTTTTTAGCAAATTGTAGAATTTCTCATTTTTTGGGATTCATAGTTTCTCATTCAGTTTTTGCCATCATCTTCTGTAATTCCAATGAAACCTGGAATCTATAACATAAATACGTTAATACGTTTATGTTGCTGAAAAAAAGGTGCTTTAAATTTGAGTTCAGTAGTTTCAGAGACAGCGAAATTCTTTTTTAGCAAAATCCTTTTTTAATGATTTTTTTCAGTGAAATTCTAAATTATATTTGTGTAAATTTACAAAATGTGAGTAAAAGTAAATGTGAGGAAGGTACACCATATTAGAAATAAACGCCAAAACGTTACGAAGAACGCAAAAGGAAGATGGAAAGATTTAATTTGCCGGAAGTTTCCCGACGTATAATTTCGATGTCTTCTTGGTGCGAATGCAAGTTCAACAGAATGAATTGTAGTACCAATGCCAGGCATAATGAAATTACTGGCGCTGTTTTCGCATGTGCGGAAAATCAACATTTAAAATGTTCTAGCATTCGCAATTTTCGTCAATTACACCAGACTCCTTCACCTCTTCCATTTCATCCACTGTCTACAAACAGTTTGAGAAGATAACAATTGAACATTGAACCTACAAAATAATTCAACGCCAAATATTTGATTATTCAATAAAGGTTTTATTCATGATATAAGAAATTTTACTAAAATTTATCCAAGATTTGCATTTCAGTTTATATAACTTAAACATATTGTATATAATCTTTAATTTTGCTAGCCATGCAAGGCATTTTACTCTTACTCTCATAGGAACAGTTGGGACGTGCTAAATTTGCACGCGATTTTATAATAATCAAAATTTGCAGCTCAACTGATGCAGCACAAATTCAATTCCAACAAGTATTTTTCACTCTAGTTAAGGTAACTCAATGATTTACAGTCTTATAAACAAATAATTGTTATTTATTTTTAAAATTTCAGCCCGAAGGCAAACTATAAATTCTGATGATGTCGAAAGAAAATGTTATAGATTAATCTAACTGTTCACCAAAGAGCAGACACATTTGGAAAATTTTATATTCAAAGGTCCAGAGATCTCATTGTTAATAAAAGGTTGCATTCTAAATTAACTGGAACATAATTTGCATTTCAATTGGTCTCAGAAACTATAAAGAAATTTAAAACGTTCGTTTATATTTGATTGATAGCTTTCAAATTTAATGGTATTGACTTATACAGTTTATAATTACGTTTCAATCCCTAATTTCGGACATACATATTGATGGCAAGGAAAGTTTCATTGGGACTTTGAAATTTTCTGTTGCTGAAATTTGCGCCATTTATCAAACACTATTTTGAGATTTGTTGAAAATCTTAATTGTATATACGAGTGTTTAATCAAGATGTGTTTACGATCTAGTGAAATGTGTAATGATTCAATCAGTTATTTTAGTAGCAATGCTTTCTTCGTTGCCCACCAATGGCAAGGCCTTTGGTAATTAACTTTGCATTTGTTAATAACACTTGCTGTACATGGAAGGCATCTAAATATAAACATAGATCGAATGCAAGTTTTGCATGATTATCAATTTTTCACGTTAATGTACCTGGTTTAATGGGAAAACAAATGAAAGTTGCGCATTAATATTCCAGGAATTAGCAATAAATTATATGTATTTACTGAATTAACAATCATGTGCAAATATCCTAATATCTCAGAATTTCTGCTTGTGGTTAATTTTGGATAGTACATTCCATTTAGAATGGATGGAATCCTTGTTTCTGAATGTAGAAATTGCATTCCAAGAAAAAAATTGAAAAAGAAAGATTTGTAGTGAAAAAAGCGATATCAAATTCTTAAAATCATTCGAGTTTTCAAAAATGTTCATATCTCTGAAACTAATGGACCGATTTTGATGATTCAAAGGGTATCCATAGTATTTTGACGAAAAAATAACTTTGGTTATGGTCCCGAAACTCTGCGGGTCTCAAAAATACCCAAAATACCAGTTTTGCAGACATCAGCCTACTCTTTAAGAATTTCCTCAGGTTTTACTTATCCTGAACAAAGAATGGCTACTTTGTAATGTAGCCACATCTAACTGCATTTAGTCTTATTCATATGCAAATGAGGAATTTTAACTTGAGCAACATTAAGCTACATAAAAATGCTACTGAATGGCATTCAATTGGCAAACGTGTTTCCTATACGTACGACAAATTGCATGTTTCCAACTAGAAGAGAAAAAGTAAAGTTCACCTTTTCAATGATACATCAATAAATTTACTAATAAAACTTCAGAATATGTCAACTGAAATGAATATTTGCCTACGTTTCTTTAAAGCCGAGCAAAAAGCGGAAAAATCCATAGCATGCAGACGCAGACGCATCGACAGGAAGAAGAAATTGTTCTACGCAGAAAATATGCTCATTATGTCATGTTCGCCTATAATTGTGGCTATAATAACAAAGCGTTACTCCAAGTTCATAAACTTGGGTCGTTGGACCCACACACGGCGTCCTCATCGTCAGCCAGCAACAATATCAACAACGCGAAAGCCAACAGCAACCATCAGCAGCACCAACAAAACACCAACAGCAGCAACAACAACAACAAGAGCAAGAGTAAATGCTCCGACAACCTGCGTACAATTTTTATCCATCAATGCGTCTTTCTCCACACTTCAGAACGTTCGCCTTTTTTATGCGTATATTTTTGCCTCGCATAGTGGCTCTTTTTCAATGCGCTTCACGTAATGACCTGAGTTTTTCTTGGGAGTGTGCGCGCGCTCGCGAGCACCTTCTTCTTTCACAACACCTCTCCTGTAATATTTACGATTTCCTCAATAAAGATAGCACTTCGCATCATTTGCACAAATATGTTGTTCACTCGCATGCTGCGAAGAAATGTTAATTTTCTTCGTGGCGCACCACCGGCATCGAATACTGCACGAAACGCACATAATTGGTGTCTACCTTCATATTTGAAGCGCGTTCGCCAGATTGTTGCAATTGCGATTTTTAGATGCGAGTCCGATGGAAATGTTCTCGAATTGAAAGGGACCTAAATGGATATGAATGGGGAAATCTGCGCTTGACAGGCAAGTGCTAATTTTCGCTCGTGCTTTGAATGGGAACTGAAGTGAATTGAATTCAATCGAGTGAACATTTCGAACGAGGAGTGAGTGTTGCCAAACTATTTCCTGGTCCGGATTTCAAGGATTACGATGACGCTAAAGTGCTTGCCATATTGAAAATGAATCGTTTATTGTGTACGGACATGTGAAATCACTTTCCCGGAAAATTCACTAGCTCACAAATTTAGTTGATATTCAAATATTTCATTCTGAATGCATTTTATGATATGGTTTGCAAATGTTGACAAAAATCACAAAAGAACGTTAAAAGTTTTCTTGTATCTGGGGATTTTCAATAAATTGCAAATGAGGAGAAATAAATATACACAAAAAAGTACATAAATTACATATTTTTCAACATACTTGGATAATTTGATCAAATAGTAATCAAACACCTCTACCGGAAAAACCACAAATGAATCATCAAACCGTCAATTGCTGGACATTAAATTTAAATTATATCCACTTTGTGGAAACAGTCAAACACATCACAAACTTTTTCTTCTGGTATTTCTCTAATACCGGGTATAAAGGTTATTAAAGAAATTAAAGAAATATTTTCAACATGAATGTATTACAAAGATGTCATCATAATAATCAATTTACATTACTTCTGATTGAACATTTCAATATTCATTTGCAAATTTTGGTAAACATCTGACCATATTCAAATTTGTAAAAGATGCATATGCAGTGACAATATGAACCATGAGATGGAAGTTAATTAATAATTTTCATTGAAATTCATCCAGCAGAGTATTTTACAGCATCAGTGCGCAATTTTTTTCCGAGTGAGTATGCCATTCTGTCTTTTAATTTGTGCTCAAATATTTACATTAGTACGGCCGCTGTAAATCATATGCACGCTCGGAATATTTAATTTACAAATATGAACACTTCGAGAACATATGCAGGCACTTGCCAACTACTTTACTTTGTTGCCCCCTTCACACAGCCGCAAAGCAACAAGACACATTCCTGCCATCCTGCCATCCGTACGCGTGGTAGGCACTCACAAATGCAGATCGTCGTGTTTGTTTAATGAATATAAATCATTATTTGTTGTCATAATAATTAAGTAGATTTATATTTATAAGTACATTTGCATAGGTGGCAAAAAATACCTTGGCGGTATTCTTCCTACAAGAGTGCAGCCGAAATGCGTCTTCAGAAAGTTGTACGCGCCATCAAACGAAGAAAACGCTTGTGCATCTAATTGAATTTTTCCCTCGTTAACATGCGGCGATTAAAAGTTTGTTGGCGCAATTAACCTGAAGACGTGCGCAAAAATAGGCAATAATCCTTGGTGGCGCTGATGGAATCGGCGTATTCGGTAAGAGAGCTGGGCAAAAGCTCCACGAGAGAGACGTCCTTGACCCTAGAAACGTCCTTGCGATGGCTGGCAATTTGAACGCGGAGACGCGCATCTTTTATAAACTCTCGCGAGTAATACCTCTTCGCGCTCTGAGTGCGCATTTGCGCGAAGGTGCGCGCACTTACATCTAGCTTATATTGCCCCGACCGACAACCAGGTAGCACGACGAGCTCGGCTCGGCTTCATGCTGCAAGCACTATGGCCACATAAAAACACGCTTAAAAAGAAAGCGAATCCGTGGCACCGACGGGTAATTGCCAAGATAAGTGTTCAACTCCTTTACGTTCTAATTAAATCCAACAAAACTTCGCGAGGCGCGAGCGACGCGCACTAAACACTCGCATTATGCGCGACTTCCAGACGAAAATTTTCTATTATGCGCCAGCCAGGCTTGTGACAACGATGTCGAGCACACGAGTGCTGTAAAATTGCAATATTCCTGCTTGCAAATTTGTTCGAGAAACACTGGGATTAAAATGAGCATGGACATCTTGGAATTCAATTACAACATACACAAACTGCAGGCAATAACATATGATGAAAATCATTAGTCTCATAATGGTTCATGGACAATAAGATTAATTAGGAGATATTTGTTCAGTGCCACTAGTAAATGACAACATTCTTACTTGTACTTGCAGTTTTTGTTGGTGGAAATCATTTGCAACAAAGTACAAAAGTAACGAGAACATCAAGTATCATTGTAAAGCTGCTTCAGTTAAGTAGATGTAGAATGGATCGAATCAAATACCAAAAAACATGATACATGCGTCAGACTACATAAAAGTGAAAACTTCATCACCTAAAAATGAAAATTTTCGCTTTTTTTCGCTCCTTTAACTGCGTATTACATTTAAACGTTTGAACCCATTAAACTTAAGTTAAAACCAAATTGTAGGCCTTGATAAGCACTTTCCAAAAAACTATGGGTTCATGCCCTTTTAGTCACGAGGAGAGCAAAAATCGCATTTTAAGAAAAAAATTGAAGAAAAAGTTGATAGCGAAAAAACCAATATGAAATTCTTAAAATCGCTTGAATTTTCAAAATTTTCATATCTCAGAAACTATTGGATCGATTTTCCTGATTCAAAGGGCATTTACCATATTTTGACGAAATAATAACATTGGTTATGGTCCCGAATCTCTGCGGGAATCAGAAATATGCGAACATGAAAAATGGGGTCCTAAAAATTCAAATGTTTCTCTTTTTTCGCTCTTTTGAAAGTGTATAAATTTTAAACGGATGGGCCAATTAAATTAAAGTTAGAACCAACTTGTAAGTCTTGAGGAGCACTTTTTGGTAAAGTAATTGATTCAACCTACAAGTCTTAGTAGGAACTGATCTGAGAAATATTGAGTTTTGAGTTTTTCTGAAATAATCAGAAACATTCTGGGTGTCTTGGGACAGATGTTTATATCGTATAATAATGTTCAAAACTCATATATTTACGGTATCTATTATAGGCAACCCTACTCTCCGTTTCTTATCTTACCAAATTTTTCCTCATCTTTGAGAATCGGTGTTCAGGTGTTACGTTATCGTTTACGTTTCCTGGCTTCTTGGTGGTCAGACAGGGCTGTGATTGAAATTATTCAGCAGTATGCTGAGCGATCTCCACGTGCGCGTATGTCGTTCTGTATCTAATGGCAAAAAACTATTCAGCTAATTGTAAGCTGGAAAAAAGTACCAACATCAGTCCAACACATTAAGAACTTACATCCAGAAAGATAAACCTAGTGGCTTGTGATCTATGGAATAACTAATTGTACGATACATATGTTCTTTGTATCTTAAAGGCTGCTTGGTACAGCAATTCGTGTAAGTGCTACAGGTTAATAGTGTTGAACGAATAAGTACGGTTGGTAATTTGAAACAATAGTGTTGCAAATACCAGCAGATTTGCATTTCTACAGAAACTGATATCCACACCATCGACTATCTTCTAGCAGCGTTGGAACTTCCAAATGTCTCATCACACGAAAGGTGAGTATTGATAAAATAATATACTGGCAGGTTGCCTACAATGAACACCATAATGCGACAATTCATTTAAATTTTGTTACAATTAGCAATCTATTTCTCTTAAATGTCTTTAATCAAGGAATAATACAATGCTTTCCAAAATCTATATAACAAAATGATTCAGGAAAGAAATATGTATATCTCATCACCTATTAAGAACTCAACACAATTAAAATACAAATTGTTTATTATTTGCATTCATTCATCTGACCGGGCTGAAATTATACATTGAAGCGTACAAACTAGGAAAATGCCAGAAACAACCTTGGACCAAGGTTGCCGGATTCACAGTTGATTGTTCAGATTCCTATTTCAAATTCCTTCTAATTGACGGACCAGGCAACTCAATAATTTCTATAAAAACAC